>JAPFFP010072291.1:0-47553 GCA_026153255.1 Solanum medicagineum
CACAAACTTGAGCTAAGCAAGCTGCTGAGTCACCTACTAGCTTACAAGTCCTACAAGCACCTCAATTCTCTCACTTCGTTTTAGGGTCGTAATCCCCTTAACTCGACGCAAAACACGTATATTCTCGATCCCCTTAAGCGTTAGACGCACGTATAGCCCATTAACACAAGATTCAAGCATTTTTGAAATTTAGCGTCGTTTGCCCTTTTTATGTCTTGCTTCCTTTGAATTGTACCAATATTGTAGGGTGTGGGGTGTTACAGTTATGAGCCTTGACTCTATTGATTTTTGTTGTTTATGATATGAAAGGGGTTCCCTTAGTCACAACCCTTGTATATGCTTATCTCCAAAGATGTGTAATGATCTACTATGAGGCTTGTTTGGAGTTCCTTCGGGTTCCCCATTCGTCGATCACGTGTAGGCCTTAGGCTTCGATCATGACAAAATTGTTATCAAATCACTAGGTTGTTGTATGCTCAAAGTCCAACACACTGTGTCGATGAGAGTCTTATTCATGGTTGTGTTGGGCACCATAACTATGAGTAGGAGGCTGTGAGACATTTTTGGAAATGTTTCACTAGTTCATCATCAACATCATGCCATAGAGTTGAAGTAAGGTTCTTTTCCCCTCCTAACAATTATTCTTTGCTATACTAGATCATGCCTAACACAAAAGGAAGAAGGGCCCGTGCTCCCGAGGCACAACCGGCCAATGGGGAGCTTCTGGAAGCTCTCACCTTGCTTGCACATATTATGGCTAACCAAGCCAATCAAGGGGCCCAAGCCCCTCATGCACCTACATCGGCCTCTCAGGTGAGAGACTTCATGTGGATGAACCCACCGGAGTTCTATGGGTCAAACGTAGATGAGGACCCAAAAGAGTTTATTGATAAGATCTATAAGGTATTCGCCATAATGGATATTAGATCGGAAGATAAGGCAGAGTTGGCAGCCTACCAACTCAAAGGAGTAACACAAATATAGTTCAATGAATGGAAGGAGGAGAACGGAATCCACTATGTGGTGCTTTGGGAGGAGTTCATGGCAGCTTTACTTAATTGGTTCTTCCCTCTTGAGCTTAGGGAAGCCAAATTGATGGAATTCATGAATTTGAGACAAGGATAAATGAGTGTGAGGGAGTATGCCCTCAAGTTCAACAAGCTCTCTAAGTATGCTCCTCACTTGTTTGTCAACCCTAGGGCTAGAATGAACAAGTTTGTAATGGGAATCTCTGACTTGGTGAGTGAAGAATACCAGTCCACTATGTTGATTAGAGACATGGATTTGTCCTGCTTGATGACTTACGCAAACAAATGGAGAGGGAGAAGTTGAGGAAAAGGATGAGTAAGGAGGCTAAGAGGGCTCGATTGGATGGTCGCTCCCAAGTTCTAGAGTGCGATGATGCACCAGCAAGAGAGTTGTTAGGGTGGTTCCAAACCCAAGACCCCAAGGAGATGATGGGGTGACTTGTCCTAGATGCCCAAAATGTGGAAGGAAACATGGTGGTACATGTTAGAGGAGCACGGGTGCATGCTTTGGGTGTGGTTAAATGGGCCACAAAATCCTGGTTGCCCATATGCTCAAAATAAGGGTAAAAGTGGTGATGTTGATCAAGGGGATGCTCCAAAACGTAATCAGTTCTACGCTCTCCAAAGAAGGCAAGGATAGGATATGGTGCCCGATGATGCTACCGGTAAGTTAGAGATTTTCCTTAATTTTATTGGGAATACTTTGATATTTGATGAGTTGTTATTTCTTTCCGTTATTCCTTGTTGCTACTAAGATTTGGTTATGTGAGACTATTGATGCTAGAAGGTCTTATAAGATTTTCTCCTTGTTCTTGTTGCATAAAGTCTTGTCTTGTGATCTGGGTTGAATTTGGTTTGATGGATTGGAGGTCTTGAGGTGTTATGGCTATATGCATGTCATGCTCGCAATGAGTCTAAGACCCGCACAGTTGTGATAGGATGGTTGGGGATGGTCAATTTATTTGGCCAACTATAATGGGTTAGCTACTTCTCTAAGGTTTATTTGAGGTTCGAATTTTGTTCTCAAGTGTGGATAGGGATAGGTGATATCCCTAAGTGTCCTCTCAGATTAGGAAGGAGAATTTTGAATATTGGTGGAGTTTTTGGGTGACTTATGCACCAATTGTGTTTATGGGTCTCATGAATAGGATCCTAAAAGCCTACCTTGATATGTTTGTGGTGGTCACTAGTGATGACGTGTTAATTTGTTTAGAGCTTGTGAATCATTTTGTGGCAGTGTTGCAAGTGTTGGAGGATGAGAGGTTATTTGCTAAATATGATAAGTGTGTATTGTGGGTAGCACGAATGTGGTTAGAATTCTTTAAGGATTATGAAAAGAGTGTGCATTATTATTCCCCGGTATGGCTAATGTTGCGGTCGGTGCTCTAGGTAGCCTAACATGTGTTGTTGATGGTGGCAAGGAGGATATTAATGGGGTCTATCAATTGGTTAGATTGGAAGTTAGGTTGAGGGAAGTTGAACATGGTGGTGTAGCATCTTGATGGTTCCAAATCTTCTTTGGTTAAGAGGTCTAGATTTAGAAAGGCCTTGATCCTGCCTTATTAGAGTTGGATGTTTTAGGTGAGAAGATGATATAGTGGAGGTTGTCCCCCAAGGGGGAGATACTGGTTATGGTACCAAGTGGGTTAGGTGTATTTAAGGTTGACAATTCAATTGAGGATTGTGAGTCCTTATAAGTGTGTAGAAGGAGGTTGGTAAGGTTACATGATTTTGGAAATTGCCTATGGTAGGGGTATGGTTTATCCGATTTATTATGCTTATAGTTTGATAGGATGTGTTGGTGACTCTCGTGCTATACAACTCTTTGAAGTTGTGGGTGAGGTGGAGGAAAAAGTTGGCTTAGGAGAAGGCCTCGGTGGAGGTGTTGGATGGATGAGTGGAGAAATCAATTGATAATGGTGTGGTGTTCGTCAAGGCCCTTGGGAAGAGTTGTCTGTTCGTATATGTTCCTCGGAGAGCTGGTACGGGCATGGAGAAGCAATATCTGTATTACTTTCATTCTATTCAAGCTTATGATAACATGTAAAGTCCTATTTATATGATTCCAAGTTTTATGTTTCATCCCCTATGTCATTCATATGCATTCATGTTTAAGTTGGCAAATTTACAATGATTTTTCACTTATGTGGAGATTTTGAAAATAGTGTTTTAAATGTAATGTTGCGTTCTTGTTGGGGCTAATTTGTTCATGATTACTCTTTTCATGTACGTTTCTTTTACATCGGAGGACAAATATTTCCAAGGGAGAGACATTAAAACGACCCCGAAAGTGCCTGAAAATGCGCCTCGAGATGCCTGGAATATTATTTTCCATATATCTCAAAAGTCATGCATTATTTTGAAACGACTTCATATTCCTATGCAGGGGTCAAAATTAGGGGCAAAGGGTGTAACCCCGATTTTAGAGCAAACGAATGACAATTTCAAATTTTAAAGTAACGAATTCCACTGGGGTTTCCGTGTTGCCCTCGCGACACGCCCCTGTTGTTTTTGGTGCTAGTTTTTAAATTTTGGTCCAAGACTTTTAAGTCTTGGGCCTAAGTCCCCTCATGCGTGAAAATACCTATACTTAGCCTTATTTCACCCTCGTATCATCAAAAAACATTCCCCCATACTCACTCAAACACTTAGTCAAATTCAAGTATCAAACCCTCATCCGAAGCTAAGGTTCTCATTCAACGTTCTTTTTCAAGCTTCAAGTCTCCATCTCCTATCTTTACCAAGTTCATCTCTAAGCTAAGGTATGTGGGTTTCTTTCATGGGTTCCTTTCACCCATGATACCCTAGCCTCCTTATACTCAAATTGCATGATTTAAAGTTGATTTACAAATGGGTCTTGCATATTATGAAATGCACTACACACTATGTTAAAGTTATGTAATGTTGTGCCTGTTTTTCTATGTTTTGAGCTATAAATCTCAGATCTATTGTAAGATTTGATGAGGAGTTTTGATGTATATTGCTTGAGGGTGTTGCAAGGTGATGATTGATGATTTTATAATGGATTTTCTTGCATGATTTCATCTCTATATTTCAAGGTTTTATACTAGCATTACACACCATCTGAGTGTTCGATAAAATGTCCGGCTAGGGTTTCTTGCGGAAATGAAGGTCCAATGCATGTATTATGAGTTTAATGGTGTTATGATGATTATATGATCACTTCATGATTAGGATAGGGATATCTATATGAGTTGTTTCATGGGAAGGTACCTATGGGGTTGCATGTAGATTGTTGGGTTCTTATGTTTGTTGTGTTCTTGGGAAAATGAGGAGTTCATTCTTGATGATCGAAATGTAATGGTTTGATGAGCTAGTTGTATGATTCCTACCGAAAAGGCTATGCTATAACGTATAGCAGTTAATTCTTCCTATCGAAAAGATCATATCGTAAGGTGTGGACATTATATCGAAAGGGTCATGCCGTAAGATAGAATGAATCACGGCTCCTACCCAAAAGATGATATCGTAAAGTAGGGGACATCTTATACTACCTACCAAAAAGACTATGTCATATGGTAGGGGTATTGTTAACACTCTCCAAAAAGGTTATACTGTAAGAAGGGTGGGGGTCAATTTGCCCATTTCGTGAAGGTTGGTACAAAAGGGGTTTGAGTATATTTTCTATATTGTGTTTATATTCATTGATCATGATATACTAAGATGTTTTACCTTAAGCATTGAGCATACATGTCATATTAACGTTATACCTATCCTTTGCTTATGATTATGTATTTCGATTATGTTGCCTATCCCTTGCTATTACTGCATCCCACATACTTAGTACATTCAAACATACTAACGCATACTTTATGACTACATGATGTCACCATAGAAGAACCAGAGCCCCACTTGAGCATCCTCCTCCATGTGGCTTGTGCGACTTTGCTCAAGCTTATTGGTGAGTCCTCCATTCCGGGGACATTACTTATGCTCTATTGCTATGTATTAAGACTCTCTCTCTTTAGCTTATGTATTGACCATGAGGGTAGTTTTGGTTGCTTTGTTTTGGCCCCCGCTCTTATGTTTGTAGTAGAGGTGTTATTGGACATGTTATGTATCTATGCTATGACTTTGACTCTATTATCTCTTGAAGTTTATGATATGGAAGTGTATCCTTAGTCCCAATTTCCCCTTGTTTACATTTATCTCTTGCTGTCATTCTAATTGCTTCCATAACCAAGGATGGGTAATGATATGCTATGAGGGTTGTTTGGGGTTCCTTCGTGTTCCCCATTCACTGGTCACGTCTAGGCCCTAGGCTTGGGTCTTGAGAATGGTGGTATCAGAGCACTAGGTTGTTAGATCTTCGGAGCCTAACACACTGTGTTGACTATAGTCTTATTTACGGTTGTGTTGTGCACCACAACTATGACTGAGAGGCTATGAGACATTTTAGGAAATGTTTCCCTTCTTCATGTCTTAAGTTGTTCTATAAAGTTGAAGTAAGCTTCCCCTTAACGATTATTCTTTGTTATGCTAGATCATGCCTAATATGAGAGGGAGACGAGCCCGCACGCCCGAGGAGCAACAGGCCGATGGAAAGCTTAGAGATGCTCTTACCTTGCTTGTAAAGTGGTGGCTAATCAAACCAACTAAGAGGCCCAAGCCCCTCATCGTCCTACACCGGCCTCTCGAGTTAGAGACTTCATGAGAATGAATCCCCCAGAATTCCATGGGTCAAAGGTGAGTGAGGAGCACAAAGAGTTCATTGATAAGGCCTACAAAATTTTGTCCACCATGGTTGTGAGATCGGAGGATAAGGTATAGTCGGCAACCTACCAACTCAAAGGGATAGCACAAATATGGTACAACCAATGGAAAGATAAGAAGGGAGTTGGCTATGTGGTACTTTGGGAGGAGTTCAAGGTGGCCTTCCTTTATCGATTTTTCCCCTTGAACTTAGGAAAGCTAAGTTGGTGGAATTTATGAATTTGAAACAAGGGTCCGTGAGTGTGAAGGAGTATGCCCTCAAGTTTACCCATTTCAAAGTTTTCCCTCATTTGGTTGCCGACCTGAGGTCGAGGGTGAATAAATTTGTGATAGGAGTCTCCGACTTTGTTGCTGAAGAATGCCGGTCTGCCACGTTGATTAGTGACATGGACTTGTCACTGTTGATGACCTATGCTGAGCAAATGAAAGAGGAGAAATTAAGGAAAAGAAGGTGGTTTGAGGCCAAGAGTTCCCATTTTGAGGGTAAGTTCTAAAGGAGTGGCCAATTCCATCAAGGACAGAGGCCTACTCATGCATTTGATAAGAGGGTTGCAAATGAGCTTCCGACCGCCCAAGGTGTAAGGGGTGTGGCTCCTATTGATGTGTTTTCGAAGTGTGGTAAGGTTCGTAGTGGCCCATGTTTGAGAAATATTAGTGCTTGTTATGGTTGTGCGGATCTGGGGCATAAGGCGATAGCTTGCCCTCGAAATCACAACAAGAGCAAGGAGTTCGTCAACAACGTGCTAATGTGGTCCCATTGGGGTAAGGTGGGCGACAAGATGGTGCCCCAAGGTATAACCTGTTCTATGCTTTGCATGGGAGGCAAGGGGTTGATGAAGTCTCCGATGTTGTTATCGATATTTTGAAAATCTTTGACTTTGATGTGTATGCATGGATTGATCCGGGTGCCACTCTTTCTTTTGTTACCCCCTTTGTTGCCCAAAAGTTCCATGTTGACCCCGAGTGGTAGCATGAGTCATAGGAGGTGTCTACTCCTATTGGTGCATCTATTATTGCTAGAAACATTTATAGAAGTTGTTCTATTTGCATCTTGCATAAATTGTTGCCTTGTGATCTTGTTGAATTAGACATGGCTGGTTTTGATGTTATTCTTAGGATGTATTGGTTGCATGACTATTATGCTTTATTGATTGTAGAACCCACATGGTCAAATTCAAATTTCTAGATGATCCCATCCATGAGTGGGAAAGTCATGATGTGGTGGTCAAGGGTAGATTCATCTCTTGCATTAAATCCTATAAGTTGATCTGTAAGGGGTGTCTTTACCATCTTGTGAGGGTTAGGGATGCAGAGTATAAATTCCTTCCCATAGAGTCGATTTCGGTTGTAAATGAGCTTCTTGATGTCTTCCCAAATGATCTTTCTGGTGTTCCTCTTGAAAGGGAAATAGACTTTGGCGTAGATCTCCTCCCCGATACTCAACCCATTTCTACTCCCCCTTACCGTATGGCCCCGACGGATTTGAAGGAACAATTGAGGGACTTTTTGGAGAAGGGATTTATTTGACCCAGCCAATCACCTTGGGGTGCTCCAGTGTTGTTTGTGATAAAGAAGGATGGGTCCCTTAGGATGTGTATTGACTACCGGCAACTCAATAGGGTCACCACCAAGAATAGGCATCCTCTTTAAGGGTAGATGATTTATTTGACTAATTGCAAGGGGCTATCCATTTCTCTAAGTTTGATGTCCGGTTCAGGTATTATCAAGTGAAGGTGATGGAGTGTAATATTCCTAAGTTGGCTTTCCGGACTAGGTATGGGCATTATAAGTTTATTGTGATGTCTTTTGGGTTGACCAATGCACCGACCATTTTCATGGACCTTATGAATAGGGTCTTCAAACTCTATCTTGATTCATTTGTTGTGGTCTTCATTGATGACACTTTGGTCTATTCTCGTGGTGAGGAGAAGCATAGGGCTCATTTGAGGGTTGTACTGCAAGGATTGACGGAGGAGTAATTGTATGCTAATTATGAAAAGTGCGAATTTTTGTTGAGTGAGGTTGCTTTCCTAGGGCATGTGGTGTCGGGGGATGGTATCAAGGTGGATCCAAAGAAAATTGATGTGATTAGAAATTGGTGTAGACCATTAAGCCCATCAGACATTAGGAGTTTTTTGGGTTTAGCAGACTATTATCGGAGGTTTGTGAATGGGTTCTCTTCTGTTGCTTCTCCAATGACAAAATTAACTCAAACAAAGTTTAAGTTTGTGTGGACCGATGAATGTGAGAGAAGCTTCCAAACATTGAAAGATAAGCTTGTGTCTACTCCTATATTATTACTACCAGATGGGCTAAGGGGATTTGTAGTATATTGTAACACTTCCCGGGTTGGTTTAGGTTGTGTGTTGATGCAAAATGATAAGGTCATAGCCTATGCTTCTGGATAACTCAAAGTACATGAAAGAAACTACCCTACCCATGATCTAAAGTTGCCACCGTGGTGTTTGCATAAAAAATTTGGTGTCACTACTTGTATGGGGTGCATGTAGATGTGTTCACCGATCAGAAGAGCCTCCAATATGTCTTCTCAAAAAGATCTCAACTTGAGACAAAGGAGATGGTTAGAACTTCTTAAGGACTATCATATGAGTGTGCATTACCATCCGAGTAAGGCAAATGTGGTAGCAGATGCCTTGAGTAGGGTGTCTATGGGTAGCCTAGCTTATGTTGATGGTGATGAGAAGGAAATGGCTAAGGAAGTGCATCGACTGGCTAGGTTTGGGGTTAGATTGGAGGAGGTTGGTAGTCATGTGGTTATCGTTGATGGCTCTAAGTCTTCTTTGATCGATGAGGTGATGTCAAGACAAGACCTTGATATATCCTTGTTAGAATTGAAGGCCCTGGTGAAAGAGGCAAGGTGGAGATTTTCTCCTAAGGGGGAGATGGTGCCTTTAGGTACAAAGGTACGTGTGCCATGTGTTGGTGGTTTGATAGAAAGGATCCTTGATGTGGCCCATAACTCTTCTTATTCTATTCACCCTGGTTCCACCAAACTGTATAGAGACTTGAGGGATATATATTGGTGGGAAGGCACGAAGAAGGACATTGCCAAATTCGTTTCCAGTTGTCATACTTGTCTACAAGTTAAAGTCAAACATCAAAGGCTGGGTGGCCTAACCCAAGACATTGAGGTTCCTACTTGGATGTGGGAAGAGATAAATATGGATTTTGTGGTTGGTTTGCCCAATACTAAAAAGGGTTTTGTTTCCATTTGGGTTCTGGTTGATAGGATGACAAAATTGGCTCATTTTCTACCGATTAAGACCATACATAGGGCTGAAGATTATGTAAGGTTGTAAAATCATGACTTGGTAAGGTTGCATGTGGTTCCTGTGTCCATCATATCGGAACGTGGGGCATAAGTCACTTCACAGTTTTGGAGATCTTTCCAAAGGGGTCTTGGTACTAGAGTTAGCTTTTTACAGCCTTCCACCCTTAAAGGGATGGCCAAGCCGATAGGGACCAACAAACCCTTGAAGATATGCTTAGATCATGTGTATTGGAGCTTAAAGGTAGATGGGATGACCATCTTCTGTTGATTGAGTTTGTCTCTAATAGTCTGACTTGGACCCTTGGGCATTGTTTTCGGGAACCTGCCACTTGATTACTCATACAGAAAGCATCTTTCTCAAAGAATTGTTCTTCATACATAGGCGCCTTCAGAGGTTGGTGAGTCACCGTAAAAACACTTGCTTGGTTTTGTTTCAAAACCAAGTCCATACTTGTGCTAAGTTAAGCAAGTTGTTGCATGATCTCCTTATTCACCTTGGCTTGCTCATCTGCAAAAGAAGTTTTGGTACCACCTGTCCCTCTTTGCCCCCATGCTCTATTCCTTTTAACCACTTGCTCCATTCTATCAACAATTTGTGCAAAAGGTTGATCAAGAAATATGTCTCCCATGATTGTTATGGCACAAGCTTGACTATTCTAATCAAGCACTCGACGAAAGATCTCCATTAACGCATCATCAACAATTTTGTGGTCCAGAACTAACCTCAAGCACTTAGTGAACCTTTCCTACGTTGTCCTAATCGAGTCACCCGACAATTGCTCAAAATTGTTTATTTGATCTTTGAGCTTAAGCTTCCTGGACCTTTGGAAATACCTTTCTAAGAAGGCTCTTTATAGCTCGGCCCAACTTGTGATTGAACTTTGTAGAAGCTCGGACAACCAAATTGCCGCATTACCAGTCAAAGATAAAGGGAACACTCTCAGCCCAACTGTATACATCAAAAGATTTTGTGTACCCAAAACACTCTTGCAAACAAATGCGACATTATGGAGAAAACTGTGTGGATCCTCTGAAGGTAGCCTATGAACAAACCACGATTCTGAAGCATTTGTAGGAGAACGCTAGACATGGTGAACTAAGTGTCTGCTGATAGTGGTGGTAACACTAAAGCTCTAGCAACATCCATAGTCATACGGTTCAACTTATACTGGTTCCATCCATATGCATTTTCATCTCTACCCATATCTTCCTCAATTTGAGTAATGGCTTCATCAATCGTGATACCCTGATTTTCTTTAGCCATTTTTCTTATGATTCGTTGGATCTCCAAATTGATTGGAACTAAGGGATTGCTTGGCTCCTCGTGTTGGTCATACAAAGCTAGTACACCTGGAAACAAAATCAAACAACAAAAGTAAAAGAAAAAGAAAAATACAAGAGAATCTAGAAATCAATACTTGAACTAACTACGAGTGAATTCAAGTCAAGAACCTAATCGTATTCCCCAGCAATGGTGACATAAATTCTGATATTAATGCTCCAATAGTAAAGTGGTCTCTATCAAGTATAAACCCAACCATAGGTTAGGTCAAATCCGCAGGGAATATGGGGTTTAGCGTATTGACTCACTACAAATCATTTAAAGCATCAATTGACTATATTATAAAAAATAGAGGGGCTTTTGCGATTTCAAAATGAAAAACAACCAAAATACTACACTACTAATGTAAGAAGACAATCAATTGGAGGGATAACTTGGGAATTGTGTTCCCCAAGATTCTTCAAGTCAAATACCTAGGATAACATAATCCTAATTAAGACATCACATGTAAGATGGTAATTTAGGTTCTTCCAGCCCTTTTGTGAAGGTGAAGCTCGAATTTCACCATGGTACTTGGTTGGCAACTATTGTGTGCCAACTAATTGTTACCTATTATTCTAGTCAACCTCTGCTTGATCAGGTTTGGCTGATGAGACGAGAATATAACAATCGAATCTTGTCATCTACTTCCCTTTTCCTATTTGTCACTACATTGGTTGAGATTGTGGTAGTAGGTGGGATTTGGTGTTTGTCACCACCAAACAACATTCAAAATGAAAGGAAATAGACAATACATGAAAATATCCAATCAAAGAAATTCACAAAATTTGGGTTATTTCAATTTAACTCCTCATGGTTCCCACAACCCCAAGTTGTGGGTGCCTAGCTACTCATGACTAAGGGAAACTCACACACAATGGTTGGAATAAACATGATTTAGAGATTACCCAAGAACAATGATAAACAAAACAACCTTGATGTTGAAACCAAAAGCTTAGATGAATGGAAGTTGAATATAAGTGGTTTCAAACCTCCCAAAATGAGTGTTCAAAATTATAATACTAAAATCTACACTAAACCTTAGAAAAGTTCTGTAATAATATTCAAAATTGTTGTAGAATCTGTAAAGTGTCGAATCTCTCTTCAAAAACCCTATCATTCACAATTTACACTATTTACAAAAAGACCCTAAAAATAAAATAGAAAATATAGATAGTAGCAAATACGGTCCACAGTTACAATTAGAGTTTAAGGGTAGTTGGGATAATCATCCTCCAAGACTGAGTTTGCATACAACAATAGCTATCATTCTAGTATCAGTATGGCTCCTTTGGAGCTCCTAACGGTAGACGTTGTAGATCACTAGTTGGGTGGTTTGAAGTTGGAGAGGTGGCTATGTTGGGACCCGATCTGCTTATGGAGGCTCTTGAGAAGGTTAGTATGATTTGAGAAAGATTGAAAACAACCCAACATCGCCAAAAGTCTTATGCTGATGTGAGGAGAAGGGATCTTGAATTCAAGGCTGGTGGTTGGGTTTATTTGAAGGTGTCACCCATGAAGCGTGTGGTCCATTTTGGAAAGAAGGGCAAGTTGAGCCCTAGATATGTGGGTCCTTATAGGGTGATGAGAAGGATTGGTAAGGTGGCCTACGAGTTGGATTTGCCTAGAGAAATAGAAGTGGTTCATCTGGTCTTTCATGTCTCTATGTTGAGGAAGTGTCTCATGACCCAAGCCTAGGTCCTAGACCTGATCGGCGAATCGGGAACATAAAGGAACCCCAAATAAGACTCATAGTATATCATTACACATTCTTGGTCGCAGAAGCAATATAAAACAATATAAGAAACATGAACAAGGGGAATTGGGACTAAGGGAGAGAGAGAGAGTTTAATACTTAAATAACATAGATAAATCAAAGATCAAACATAATACATAACTTGTCCAACAACACCTCTAAACCTAGATACTTAGCAGGGGCCAAGACAAAGCAACCGAGCTCACCCTCGTGGTCATAAGTATACAATAAATGAAAGAGAGTCTTAATACATAAGATAAGATAATAGTCATTGTCCTTGGAATGGAGGACTCACCAAAGGATAACTTAAACAATCGGTCTATCCACGAGAAGAATCAATAGGAGCTCCAATTCCTACATGGTAACATCATGTAGGCATAAAGTATGCGTCAGTACGTTTGAATGTACTAAGTATGTGGGATGCAATGCAACAAGTGATAGTCATCTTAGTCAAAATGCATAATAATAATAATCATTGAACAACATAATAACAATATGACATGTATGAATAATGTGCGAAGTAAAACACGCTTACAATTCATTCAACTTATATAGATCATAATACATAAGTGTGTGAAGAGACCTCAACTGATATAACATAAGACCAAGCAAGCAAAAACTCGGAAACCCGATGTTAACCCTACACCGGAATAAAATGGGAAGTTACTTGCCAAGGTAAACCTCCTAATGCCTAACTGGATCCACTAACCTTGTTGAATCGAGTACTCGCCTCTAGTTCTTGAACTCGAGTATTCCCCACAAGCCCGGACTCGGATACTCACCTCAAGCCCTCATATTTAGGGTACTCCCTCTAATCCCTTTACCAATGGTGGCACGTAGTTCAAAGATATGGGAACTCACCTCTAGTCCACTCGGTGCTAAGTCTAATCCCACTGGATATATATAAGATAATCATACTTCAATAACTTGAAATAAGCATAGACACATGACACGAGTAACTCTTAACATCATTGACCTCATATGGTGAGCTTAACTTCAATCATAAGAATAGATCATCATCAAACATCAAAGGCTCACAAGAGGTATAAGCTTAGTAAAGGGGCTTAATCCGGCCTACAACATCATCAACATTTTCATAACCTAAACACATCTTTAGAAAGCTCATGATCATCAAAGGGTCACTTGAATCATAACTCAACCAATATATCATCAAAACTTAAAGAATCCTTAAAAAGGCATTTTATCAAACACTTGGAGGGTGCGTAGTGCTAGTGTAAAACCATGCAATTCAAGAGTGAAATCATGCAAGAAAATCTATTGTAAAACAATCAATCAACACCTTGCAACACCCTCAAGCAATATATATCAAAAGCCTCCTCAAATATTACATTAGAACCAAGATTTATAGCTCAAAGCATGCTAAAACAATCATACTTTCATAAATCTCAAATCACTGTGCAGTGAAATTTATAATAACAAACACCCATAAATAAATCAATATTTAAATCATGGAATTTAAGTAAAAAAGACGCTTAGGCAGCATGGATGGAAGGACCCAATCATTCAACACCACATACCTTGACCTTGAAGAATCTCTTGAAGAAGACTTTAATGGAGACTTGAAGCTTGAAGAAATTCCTTAGATCCGGATGAGGGTTTGGGACTTGAATTTGGGAGTTAATATTTGGTTAAGTGTTTTGGTGAGTATTGGAAAATACTTAGGATGATATGAGGGTGAAATAACCAAGAATTGAAAGTCTTGTACCGAAGTAAAAAAAAAAAACAAGACCATAATAACACCGGTCCGCATCGCGGAGGCGACGCTTATTACTCACTGGAATTTGCATTTTTGCACACATGAGACCTACGAAAATGGGAATAAATTCTTCATCCGAACTCAGAATGAGGTGAAACAAAGTATGTTGGAAAGCTAATTCAAAGAGCTTTAATTTGGTAGGTTGTGGGCCATCCATTTCTTTGTGTGCTAAGAGATATGCCCATTTAAAATTGACCCTCCTAAATCATGTTTTTGTGATTTTTGAATTTTGATATGATTGCTCTAAAATTTGGGTTAGACCTATTTCCTACTGAATTTTTCCCCTTAAACAAGAATATGAAGTCAGATTTCTGAAATAACAAATGGATGTTTAGATATATGAAAATTACGATTCCGGACACTTCCAAGGCACATTTTCGGGCACTTTTTGGGGTCATTTCAATATCTCCCCCTTAGGAACATTCATCCCCGAATGTGAAAGATACTACCAGACAAGAGTGATTATAAATAAATCAACCCCAAAAAGAATGCAACATTACGTTTTAAACACCATTTTCAAAACCTCAACATAAGGGTAAAATCATCATAAACTTGCCAACTTAAACATGAATGCATATGAATAACATGGAGGCTGAAACATAAGACTTGGAATCATAGAAAAGGACTTGATGTATTATAATAAGGTTGAATAGAATGAAATAGGTACAGATATTGCTTCTCCATGCCCGCACCGGCTCCCCGAGAGACATATACGAATGGACGACTCAACTAACAGGGCCTTGACAAATACCACATCGATATCAGCTAACTTCTTCACTCATCCATCCGCACATCCACTGGGACCTTCTACTAAGTCAACTTATGCTCCACATCAACCTAGAATCATGAAGAACCAGACTAACCAAACCCTTATTGATAGGCAATCCCCAAACTTATGCAACGTTACCAACTTCTCTCTTCATCCTACAAGGACTCACAACCATAACTCATTTGTCAACCTCAACCACACCTATCCTACTTGTCGCCACAAACTACTAGCTCCCCCTTGGGAGACTACCTCCATTCTACCATCCTTCCACCCAAAGCATCCAACTCTAATAAGGCGGAATCAAGGCCTTGCTTAATCTACACCTCTTAACCAAAGAAGATTTGGAACCATCAAGACTGCTACACCACCATGCTCAACATCCCTCAACCTAACTTCCAATCTAACCAACTGATGGATCCCACTAGTCTCCTCCTCGCCACCATCAACAATATATGCTAGGCAACCTAGAGCACCAAGAGCAACATTAGCCTTGCCGGAGAAAAATAGTGCACACTCATTTCATAATCCTTAAAGAATTCTAACCACCTTCTTGCTATCCACAATGCACACCTATCATATTTAGCAAACAATCTCTCATCCTCCAAGACTTGCAACACGGCCCCAAATGATTCACAAGCTCTAAACAAATCAATGCCTCATCACTAGAGGCCACCACAAATATATCAAGGTAGGGTTTTAAGACCCTATTCAAGAACCCATGAACACCACCGGTGCATAAGTCAACCAAACAACTCCATTAATACTAATAATGTTCACTCCTAGTCCGAAAAGGCACTTAGGGATATCACCGACCCTCATTCTCACTTGGGGACACAGTCCAAACCTCAAATCAACCTTAGAGAAGTGACTAACTCATTGTAGTTGACCAAATAGATCTACCATCCTTACCCATCATATTACAACCTTATGGGTTCTATACTCATTGGAAGCATAATATGCAAGTAGGCAACCCACCTCAAGTCCTCCAACCTATCAAGCTATGGTCAACCAACATCACAACACAAGACTCTATGCAACAAGAACATGGGGTAACCCTTATAGATCTCTTCTAGCCACTATAGACCCACGCAACCATTCGGGACACACACATGAATCCTATTAGCACAAAGGAATCGCACAAGAGAGAGTAATTCCTGGACCTATCAAAGCTCCCTACTCAAAACATTGGTCACAATGTTGACATTACTAAGGGTCAACTAAGTCATAGGAGGAGCAATAGAAGAGAACCTACTCACAAGCTCCGATAATAGCTCGCTAAACCCAAGAAGCTCTTAATACCCAAGGAAATCATGGTTTAGGCTAATCTATAATCACCTTTGTCTTACTAGGGTCCACTTTAATACCATCTCCCAGCACCACACGACATAGGAAGGCAACCTCTTACAACCAAACTCCCACTTCTCCTATTTAGCATCCAACTTTCTTCCTTAAACGTTTTAGTACTACCCTTAAATGACTCACATGCACTACCTCATTAGGGAAATAAAACAATCATATCATCACCAAAATTACCATAAGCCTATTAGAGTAGGGGCTAAAAGATCTTATTCATGAGACTTATAGGCATAGCCGGTGCACTAGTCCAACCAAAGGACACCACCCCAAATTCAAAATATCGGGAAGGGACATTCAAGTCCTCATCTACCCTCAACAACAATTCTATCAACAAAACAACTTAGGTTCAACACCTCCAATTCTCACAAGATGATAAATGCAACCCCTTAGAGATCAATTGTACCTTAAGACATGAAATGGACCTACCTCCCTAGCTACCATATCACAACCTCCCACTCAAGGATGAGCTCATTAGGAATTCGGGATCTAGCTCTACGGGTCCTACTACCCATGAAGACACAACATACATGTAACCATTCCATCCCTATAATGACATCAAAATTCACCATGCCAACTCCAACAAGCCACATGGCAAGAACTAATGCAATACAAACCCGGATCAACACCTATGAAGTTTCTAGCAATAATATAACCAACCAAGAGGTAAACACTAAAGGTTTACATCACACCTTGGGACACATAAGAAGCTCACTAGCAACCAAAAGAAATAATGTTATTTTGAGACTTGGCCATTTCAGTTTCTTTCTACTAGTCTTTCCATTTATAATATTATTTTGAGACTAGATGAGATGCGCCCATTACTTCCCTTAGTCTTTTGTTGATTGTCTTGAGTTTATTGATTGAATGAATGTAATGAGGCCAAGTAGTTCACTTGGAGACTAGCAATAGTCTCTGAGTACCTGTTTTGTCTAGGGTACCCTCCTGGGGAGTGACATAGAGCATATTTTTATCCTTTTTCCCATGTCTCACTAGTTTTCACCCCATTTTATATTGTTACCCTTACATCGGCCACCCTCAACTTAGGCTTTTAGCCTGAGCCGAGGTGCGCAATATCCAACCTATGAACCAAGGCCACTTCTGGTATCCACCCTCAACTTAAGTTTTATGCCTCAGTCAAGGTGCAGAATATTCAAGGAAGGACTAGGGCTAATTTCATGATTTTACATTTAACAAGGCTAGGTCACTTAGGTTTTTACAAAGATAAGGGTACCTACAAGGCTCAAACATTGGGATCAAGGGATACTTTATACATTTCATTGATTATTTAGGCTAAGTGGACTAATATGATTAATGGCCTAAGATCCATTCCTAACCAACTAACCTATAATCTAAGTCAGAGTAACAGGGCAAGTTCTAAATTGAAACACAACATAAGAATCTAGCAAAGAAAGCTCACACATACATAAGACCGATTATACTATTAACAAAGACTCCTAGATCATGATTTTCATCACAATTCAACCCTACTTATCAGAACAAACACAGTCGAACAATCAAACATGCATGGTTGCTATCAGGACTTATAAAAAAAAACTGGTGGGTATCTTTTTTTACACAAAAACTAACATATGCCATCGACTTTAGTACTACATGCTACTAATACTACCTACATATCCTAAACATGCCGGTTCAACAAAAAGTAAATATCTTTGGGGAAAAAGGACACAGGCAAGAAAACTCCTTGGATTCAAAATTTGGGATAGGTATAGGCCAAGGTTAATCAGACTTCACTGAGGCCTATAACTAGCTACACCACATCTAAAAAATTTTCACTGTCCTCAATGTACAAAATATAATAATAAAGAACAGGGGTCAAAAAGCATACCTAGGCGCCTAAGCACTGATGTTTAGATAAGGCTGACCATCCTCAACCTTCCTGGTGTTCTCCTCAAGAGTGGGAGTATGTCCGTAGGAGCCAACACCCGTCAGTCTCTACAACTCATGAGATTACCGCAGTCTCTACAACTCATGAGATTGCCGCATCTCCTTATCCTACATTAAGCATACCTTGGCGAACTCATACAACTGTTCCTCCGTCATCCTTGTCTCCAGTCTTACCACATCAGGGTCATCTATGAAAAGCCTCTTTCCTATATAGAAAGGAGTGTTGTCTCCTATGGAGCAAATAAATCTACCACCATCCCTGTGGGATCGGCCAGCGGGAGCACAACTAGTGTTTCTAGTAATATTATCATCCCCGCCCAAAGTTGTTGGATCTCAATTTGAATGATCGTCATGTTTACAGGATATGCTAAGCTGAGGATCGGCTATACTTGCCTATTAAGTGAATCAATAGGTTGTCCACGAGTGTGAGTCTCTCCTGGAAGCCTCCATCATTAAACATCTACTTGCGAGCCTTAGTCTCTAAAATGTCTTGGCGGACCCAAGGCCAAATCTCCTTTAATAATTGAGTCAGTTGGGACTCAGTGTGGGCTTGCCTCTATGTCATGGCCTGAATAGAAGTCGTTGACACATAAACCATGCCAACGGATCTTGTCAGTATGGGCATGACCTCTGGGGCGTAGTAGTAGTAGTGGGCCCCTCTCTACATCAGTCTTTATCTGTGGGGGCCCCTCAGCAGTGGGAGCTGCAGTAGTGGTAGTAGATGGACACTCAAGTGGTGACACCACAGGGAACATCTCTGGCATCTGAACAAGTGGGTGTGGTGCTCGCCGGAGGGCCATTGGGTTCTCATGAGCCTATATCAAGCTAGCATCAAGCGTTCACTGAACCTTGATCAAGGAATCCAAATGGTAAAGAATCTCCATCCCTGACTCTATGAGTCAATATATTAGGCATGGAAAAGGGATGGAGGTCGACCGCTTCAAGGCTACGTTATTATCTACTTCGCAATCAGGTAGGGCCAATAAATATCATAACCAACCAGAATGCTACATGGTTTGACGTTAATGTATTATTGGCAAGTGTGAACCAAATTCGTGATCTCACCACAGCCCACCATTATTTGTCTATGAAGCAGTGTGAGGCCTTTACTATGGGATTTATAGACGTAGATATCCACTCAGGGTCTGGGTCCTGCTCTACAATATTTTCAACAACTCATCTTATCAAAGAGGCCCTCATCACGGCCTTATCCCGAGTTTGCCTCAATCTCCTACCGAACTCTACTGTAGACTTGGGAGTTGGGAAATCTAAGTCGAATAAGATGTGGTGAATTGTGGCCTTTTAGATATCAACTTGTATTCCCCTCACCCTGGTACTTACAACTAGGGCTGAGTGAAACTTTGTATGGTTTTTATGTGTTTTCGTGCTGCTATTGTAGAAAAGATAGGTTGGCATGATATTGAGAGAAAACTATAGATTTTGCTGAAGTGCAGGACATACGAGCCGTCCTACGTGTTGTAGCTCAAGCTATGAGTCATAGGGTGATCTTGTAGCAAGAAATAGTAAGCAAAAATCAGAAATCTGCTAAGTGGAGGTCAGCCCTATGACGCTACTCTACGAGTCATAGGTCTCACTAAGACTCGTATAGGTGGGTTCGTAGCAAGAAACAGAGAGCTAAAGTTTAGAGCAAGAACTAAAGGCTAAGACTATGAGAAGAGCATATGAGTCGTATCCCGCGCAACAACTCATACCAGTAGGTCATAGCAGTTAAGTCCAAAATGCAAAGTGCCTGATAGGAGACCCCAATTTTGACTCGTAGGTCACCCTATGATTCGTACCTGCGCGGCATACCTTCTGCCAGCTTTCTTTTCTATTTACTTTTTAGGGTTGAATTGTAAATACTATAAATACTTTATAATCGGGTTCTCATAGAGAGAGCTGAAATATTGAATATTGTAGGGAATACTTTGAATATTCTCCCTTAAATATTCTTAGGGTTTTTCTATGGTTTAGTATAGGTTCTCCTTTTTAATTTGAATACCCACTTTTGGGGATTGCAAAAACACATATTGTGCTCATTCTCCATTAATCTAAGCTTGCGGTTTGCAACTTGTGGTGTTCATGTTCTTCGTTGTTTTGGGTAAACTCTCAACTATGTCTTCTGTTTGCATTGTTGTTGATTTTTCCTTATCCATGAGTAACTAAGCACCCACAACATGGGGTTGTGGGAACCTTGGGTAATTGACTTGAAATAACATAGACTTTTTGCATTTGTATGATTGGGGTTATGCATGTATTGTTTATTTCCCTTCATTTTGATTGATGTTTGTGGTGGCCAACATCAAACCCTGCCTACTATCACGATTCAGACCAAGGTAGTGATGAATAGGAAAAGAGAAGTAGATGAAAGGATTCGATTGATCTATTGCCGTCTAATCCACCAAACCTGCCCAAGGGGAGGCTGACTTGGACAATGGGTCACGGTTAGTTGGCACACCATGGTTACTGACCAAGAGCCATGGTGAAATTTGACCTTCACCTTCACAAGAGGGATGGAAGAACCTATGTTACCGTCCTGCATGTGAATTCCCAATTAAAGTTATGTTATCTAGGGTAATTGAGTTAAAGAATCATGGGGAACACAATTCCCAGGTTGTCCCTAAATTTAAGTGTCTTCCTATATAGTTAGTTTAGTTTTTATTTTTATTCTTGAATTACAAAGAATACCCATCTTTTTAGAGATTTTAGTAATCGATGCTTGAAATGATTGGTAGTGGATATCTAAATTCAAGCCCCGTATTCGCTGTGGATTCAACCCTAACTTCTGGTTAGGTTGATTGCTTATAATGACTACTTTCTTATTGGAGTGTGAACATCATTAAAAATTATGGCGCCGTTGTCAGGAAATACAGCTAGGTTCTTGACATGATTTCACTATTAGTTAGTTCAAGTATTAATTTCTAGATTCTCTTGTATTTTACTTTTATTTTAGTTTTTAGTGTTTAGTTTTGTTTAAGGTTTTCAAGGGAAAGGATGTTAAGATTCAACATAGCTAAGAAATCGTAGGCTGTGAATTACAATAGCTGAACAAAACCTCGTCATCATAGGCAATCTATTTGAATCATTGCAGCAACGTGTCCTATTTTATGGGCAAGAGTCCAAAGACCCTTAGGTTCAATTGGAGAACTTTACGCAAACATTGAGGGGAGCTCTTGGAACACAACACCTAGTGTGGAAAGCCATGGCTCTTTAGATTCTTCCCATGACTCTTAGGTGTGAAGCTGTGGAGTGGTGGTCTATCCTTCCACCAGATGTTTGCTCTAATTGGGGTGAAGTAAAAAGGATCTTCCTCTTGAACTTTTACAGAGAACCTAATAAGCCACTAGAGGACATGATTGTTAACTTCCAACGAGTTCCAGGAGAGTCGTTAGTTGCAACTTGGGACAAATATAAATAGTGTTTGGGGAAGAGGCCAAATCATGGTTTGCCAAATGTGGAACTAGTGGCAAGTTTCTATGGGGCACTTAGTTCTGAACAACAATTCAATGTCGATACCTTGTTTGGAGGTGATTGTTGGGCATTTTTGAGGTAGCCGTTTAATGAAGTCACTGAATGCATGGACAAATTTTCTACAGTTAGCCATGTGTACCTGCCATATCAAGCTCAACAGTTTGCTCCTGCCAGTGCGTCAAGGGAAGGCTCTAGTAGTGCAAAAAGAGATGACGTGGTTAGTTAGATCAAGCTACCACATCAACAATGTATTATAGAAAGACCTTCAAAAGTTGAGAGTATGCTTGAACAATTGATGAAGAAAGTGAATGAGCAAGAGGAAACGTTTCAAGAAATTAAGTTTGATGTCATCAAGGTGAGATAAAAGGTGGATCAACAAGCGATGGCAATTCAAAAGATTGATAATCGAGTTGAGCGGATCTCTAAAATGTTGGAGCATATTCAAAAAGATACGAGGAGAGATCATAGAAGTGGTGTTAAGCGCTCACAATATCTTGAAAAAGTATGAGTAATCATGATGATTAATTGGATGTACGATGTTAAACAAGGCACTTTTTAGGAGGCAACCCAAGTATCATTTTATGTTTTTGGATTGTTTTAAGTCTATATCATTTGTTTGAATTGTTAGGTAGTAGGTTGATGCTTGTTTTGATATGTTGAGACATTGTCTGAGTTGTATTATTCTGGACTTTCGGTATATTTTTAAATTTGCTTTGCAGGTATAGGTCAAGAGCTTAAATATTGATGAAAATTGCATCTGGAGCAGCCTCTATGAGTAGGCCTACGAGAAGCAGTTCACTTTATGACTTGTAGTCATTCCTCGTGGAGGGAAACAATAAGGACTTAAAGTTTGCGCACACACTACGATCCAACCTTACGATTCGTACGATCCCCTACGAGTCGTAAATGGGGATCGTAGTGCCTAGGTATGAATTCTTATCTTTCTAAGTGATGAGGTAAGCTATGAAACTAGGACCTATGAGTCGTTGGATGCCCTATGACTCATAGTCGGGGTTTCGTAGACCCGATCTGTAGAATTTTAAAAGTGACCAAGTTGAGTATTACAAAGGGTCAAAACTCACTTGACCCCTAATTCCCTCATTTTCAAACAAGTTACTTCCCCATAAAGCTTGCCCATAAATCCTTTCAACTTCTCCGACCAAATTTTCCATCAACCCACGTCATTTTCTAGCAGATTTTCCGATGAGATTTTTTGACATGACCACTCTAGGGTTTTTTGGCCTCATTTTTGGTCTATCATTATATTTTTATCATTCTTCACTCTCTCAAGTGGTAAGTTTTCTTGTTTTATTTTGGCACACTCATGTGGTGATTGTTATTTATTGATACGTGAATATGTGTGTAGTAAAGATTTTGAGTATATACATGAGAAAAATGAGTTTCAAAGATGAGAAATTGGAATGTGGTCGATTTAAATTCCCTTGTTTGATTTTGATGAGTGAAATTGTTTTTGTTGGTTGATTGTGATGATGTTATATTGATTATTTGAGGGTAATGAAGTTTTGAAATCAGACGGGGTTGAAATGTGGGGTTGTTAGTGTGTTTTGTTTAAATAAGTTGCCCTTGTTTGTACTTCTCTTTGTGATAAATTGAATTGTGTTGAGATTGGCATCATTTGGTGACTTAGAACGTAAATTGGGGGATGATTCTCTCTGTATGGGGTAATTCTTGCTTGATGTTATCATGCTCGGATGATGGCATTCTTCATGTATTTGAGTTGTTGCATTTATGTTTACTTCAATTACTGGTTAATTGATATATTGGTCAAATTCTGGTTCTTGTGGCATGGTTGTAGGCATGAGAGATGCCTTCGATTTCTAGCTTCAAGGACCCAATACGACTTGTAGGTTACCCTACGAGTCATAGTGGTCCCTCATAGGAGGCAACACTCACCTGTGATTCCTTAACACTTACCAAACGAGACCCATTTATGACTCATAGTGTCTCTTATGAGTCATAGTATAGGACTCGTAGAAGCTGCCTTATTTTGATTTGTATTTTGTTCCCTACTACGAGCCCAGACTATGACTAGTAGGTCATCTTACGAGTCTTACCTGTGGCCCGTATCTATGAACAAAATGGTATATTTTTCAGGCACCTCAGCACTACGAGGCTACTGTATGACTTATATATCAACCTATGAGTCGTACCTGTGTCTCGTATCTGTAAATCAGCAACTGGTTCAGTAACATTTTTCTGTGTTCTATTTGCTTAGTTTTTAATTCTATTCCCTTTTTGTTTTTCTCAATTTATCTGTAAGTGAAGTATTTATGAATGTGTTGCTCATAAGGGGTTTGAATTAAAATTTTCAGGTCGCACGGCTCCGAAAAGTAGAAAAGAGATTATCAAAGCATTGGGGAGACGATTGGTGGATGAGGTTTCCGAAACTGAACAATCGGAGGACTCTATGGAAGTCCATAGAGTCAGGATAGACCCTAAGGTAAATGTACCTCAAACTCGAGCCCACACTACACAAGTGCCAATCGAGATCGATAGTCCCTCCCAGTCTGAGGAGGAGGACAATGGTGATGGGTCCCAGAGCAGCTCACCACAAATGACTCCCACACACACCAACTCAACAGGAGAAAGTAGAATCACAGCCCCCGACTGATCTTAGATGGGGGATTCCATTAATAAAGGTGATCTACGATAATGGATTGGAGTAGAAAGGGCAAGGAAAACCTATCCGACAGTTAAACGAAGAGTTGAGATTGAATGAGTATTGGTTGGACAGGGTACCTGGGTTGGATGCATAAATTGAGAGACTCAAACTCCGATGGACTTCGCAGTGGTTGGGCAAGTATGCCCCTTATTTGGTCCGGGAGTTTTATGTAGCATATTATGCTACCGTTCTCGAGGCCTCCACAAGAACAAGAAGGCAATTGATCAACCTCAATTACGAGTGGTTTTGATCAAGGGTCGGAGAGTTGATGTTTCCAAGGAGACCATTCGACGGGTTCAGTTTGGGCCCAACTACAGGGTGCCTCGTTCCACTGCAGAGTGCAATGGTCAAATTTCTAAGATGAGGAATGTGGTGAATGAGAAAGATGTAAGGTTGAAAACAGAGCTCCTCGGGTGGATTGCAAGCCAGATCTGTGAGGCGGATGAGTAGCCTACATGGGTGACTAACCATGTTGATCCAATTGTGAAGTCCCACCTCTCAGTCCGTGAAAAATTTTGGTGGTGGATTATCCGTTGGCACATCAGACCCACATTAACGGATAATGTGATCACATTGGAGAGAGTTATACTGTTAGCTATCTTTCTAGCTGGTTATGAGATTCACTGGGCTCGCGTTATGGCGGAGCAGATCCACAAGTCAGCGATCCGTACCCAGACTACATTGACTTTTCCCATCCTATCCTGATACATAAATTATGTAATGCAGCTGGGGTACATATCTCTCTCCATATGACCCACATGTAGAGGTCTTGCACACTATAAATCCAAGGCTGATCAAAGCTTATGAGAACCCGGTGGCCCTACAGAGAGAAACTTCTCCTCCACTACAAGATCAATTCCCTGTTGAGCCTCCAACTCTGGAGCCGACTCAAGCCGCCACCAGTGCTACTCCAGCTACTTCAAGGCCATATCCATCTATTGAGATCGAGACGATGCCATCTTCCAGAACACTTGCATCAGCAACTTCTACTATACATGTTGATTCTCTTATTTCTGCTATTGCTTTTTAGGCATTGGTGCGTGGGTAGCCACAACAGAGTTCCAGTTGCAGAGGCTAGCTGGCCAGATCAGGCCATGGGACAGTAAGATAGTCTAGGACTCAGAGGTAAGGGCCAAGGCATTCTATCATGATTAGATGCCTTCAAGTGTGGGGTCCAGAAGAGGCTCGCAGATGCCAAGCATGCGGACATGAGTGTTGTGATAGAGGAGTTGGCCAAGTTCAAGGACAACTTGTTGAAGATGTTAGTGGCCTCGATACCAATCCCGGAGGTGGCATCAGCATGGGATGATATTGTTGATTAGCTCATTGACCGCCCACATGCCCAGGAGAAGAGACCTCTCGAGAGTGACGATCCAGCGATGAGCCAAAAGAGGCGAGGACTGATGATGAGGCAGCAGCAATGGAGGAGGAGCCGATGCTAGATGAGGTAGTGCACGAGTCCTAGCTCTGGCAGATATATAGAGAGATCGGGAGCAACATATAGAACAGGTAGAGAGTAGTTCACATGCAGCTACAGCTCATACTACAGAGGAGGAGACTGTAGCCTAAGACCCCAAGGATCAGTCAGATGTCGGTGCTTGATCACCAAGTGTATGATATTTTGACCCTAATCCTTGCTTGCTATTTATGGATACTTTTTTTTCTTAGACAATATCTTCTTTTTGTTGATGTTCTTGATACATTTAAATGTTTTGTTTTGAATGTTTTTTTTTAAATTATGTTTGGCTGTTTGGTTATGAAATGTTGGTTTTAGTATATACATATATATGTTTTGGATATTTGTTTTTAATATGTATCTTTATTTTAAGGACAAAGTATTTTCTTTTGGTGGGGTGTGGGAAGTTATGGATTACGGTGAAGTGTGAGTAACCTCAAGTCCTTAACATCCCCTATTTGTGATCCCAAGGTTTTCTTGCTGTGTTTCTTTTTCTTTGTAGAGGTTTTAAAATTGGGTTACCTCAAAATTTTTGAGATTGTTGGTTAATTTTGCAATCATACATATGATTATCTGGAAATGTTTGTTCTGATAATGAGAAAGCTAGTTGATGCTTAAGCATGACCTGTGAGTCTTTACTAGATTGTGTATGCAATGCCGTGTGTGTGTGAGCTTATCTTATCGCATTCATGAATTATGTACGACTCAGAACTTTCCTTATTACTCTAAGATTAGATTGCTGATTTGGTTGATTGGGAAAGGATCTTAAGACGTTGTTCTTTTATGAAAATCCTCTTTTGCCTAGATGACCTACCAAATGTGATAGTTGATCCCTTGGTCCAATTATTTGAGCTTTTCATGTACCTATTATTTCTTGACACCTAACTAGCTTAGCCTTTTTTTATGAAATATATTAATCTTGGCCCTGGTCTATCCTTGAGCATGTGAACCTTGATTGTGGCTAAAATCCTAAGTTGAGGGTGACTACCGATAGTGGCCCTCGTTTGGGGGATAGATATTTTGTGCATCACCTCAGCCTAAAAACCTAAGTTGAGGGTGGCCTTTAATATGGTAAAGTAACGAAAATGAGATGATTAGTTGGAAAAGAAAGAAAAAGTAATGAAGAAATCATGTGCCGAGTGAGAAAAAGGAAAGAAAGGTTGCCTTAGATTGAAGATAACAAGCAAAAATGAGTTTAGAAATAAGGCACAACTAAAAAAGAGAAAGAATGTACCCGAGAAAAGCTTGAAAATGAGAATAAGGGCAGATTTAGTGAAAATGGTTGAGTTAGGGAGGTAAGAGTGCTGATAAACAAGGTTCAAGGATAGCTTTTAGTCACTATTTACCTAAAATGCCATAGCAAAGCCCCATGAGCCTATATTACAAGCCATTAAGTCCTAAAGTGATCCGAATCCACTTTGTCACCAAACTGCATGTTGAGTATAAAGGCAAGCCTATGGTGTTAGTCATTTTACATGTTTTCATTTGTGAGAGTTAGAATGATTGCACAGATCCTAAATTTTGAATGCTTTTTGAGAAAGCAAGAGGAACTTCTTTTTTGGGAGGGCATTTGAAATGCATTATTGGCATATGACTATCCAAGTGATTGTGGATGGTTGATAACATTTTCTTGACATAGTTGGATTGCAGGATACATCTTTGTGTTTTTGTTTGCTTAGTAGCTTTGCCATCTCGTTTTGAAAATGAAAGTCGGGTACCCGAATTAGATTAAATGAAGTATATGCCATTAGAGTAACTACTATGTGTTTCTCATTGTCTGCTTAGATTGAGTCATCATTTGAGGACAAGCAACAATTCTAAGTTGAGGGTGTTGATGTGTTGTCAAAATACAACACATTTGTTGGCACGCAAGGGATTTTGTGAGTTCTTAATGTGACTTTTTATTGTTTTTATGTGTTTTCATATTGGTATTGCAGAAAAGATAGGTTAGCATGATTTCGAGAGAGAATTACAAATTTTGCTGAAATGCAGGATAGACGAGTCGTCGTACGAGTCGTAACTCAAGCTACGAGTCATAGAGTGATCTTGTAGCAAGAAAATGTGAGCAAAAATAAAAAATCTGCTAAGTGGCAGTTAGCCCTACGAAGAAAATTTACGAGTCGTAGGTCTCACTAAGACTCGTACAGGTGGGCTCGTAGCAAGAAATAGAGATCCAAAAGTTATTGACCAAGAACTGAAGGCCTAGTATGAGAAGAGCATACGAGTCATATCCCAAGCAACGACTCATACCAGTGTGTTGTAACAGTTAAGTCCAAAATGCAAAGTGCCTGATACGAGACACCGATTATGACTCATGGGCCATCCTATGAGTTGTACCTGCACGACATACCTGCTGCCAGCTGCCTTTCTATTTACTTTTTGGGCTTGAATTGTAAATACTATTAATACTTTATTATAGGTTTCTCTTAGAGAGAGCTGAAATATTGAATATTGTAGGGAACACTTTGAATATACTTCCTTATATATTCTTAGGGCATCTTTAGGGTTTAGTGTAGATTCTCCTTTTTAATTTGAAGACTCACTTTTGGAGATTGCCAAAACACACATTGTACTCATTCTCCATTAATCCAAGCTTGAAGTTTGCAACTTGTGGTGTTCTTGTTCTTCATTGTTTTAGGTAAACTCTCAACAATATCTTCTATTTCCATTGTTGTTGATTTTTCCTTAGCAAGTAGTAGCTATGCACCCACAACTTTGGGTTTGGGAACCATAGGCAGTTGACTTGAAATAACATAGACATTGTGCATTTCAATGATTGGGGTTTTGCATGTATTATTTATTTCCTTTGATTTTTATAAATGTTTAAAGGTGAACACCACCAAACTCTGCCTACTATCACGATCTAGACCAAGGTAGTGATAAACAGGAAAAAAGAATTAGATGACAGGATTCAATTGTTGTGCTCTCGTCTAATCAACCAAGCCTGACCAAGGGGACGTTGACTGGGACAATGGGTAATGGTTAGGTGGCACACCATGGTTGCCGACCAAGCGCCATGGTGAAATTCGATCTTCACCTTCACAAGAGGGTTGGAAGAACCTAAGTTACCATCTTGCATGTGAATTCCCAATTAAACTTATATTGTGTAGGGTAATTGAGTTAACGAATCATGGTGAACACATTTCCCAAGTACTCCCTAAATTTGAGTGTCTTCCTTCATAGTCAGTTTAGTTTTTATTTTTATTCTTGAATTACAAAGAAAACCCTCCATTTTAGAGATTTCAGTAATTGATACTTGAAATTATTGGTATTGGATCTCTATAGTCAAGCCCCATATTCCCTGTGGATTTGATCCTAACCTCCGATTTGGTTAATTGCTGACAGCAACCGCTTTCTTATTGGTGCGTGAACATCATCACTGCCCAGCTTATCTAGTGGCACCCCATGTATGTGGTCTCTTGGCATCCAAGTTAGGATGGACATCGAGCTCCTCTACTGATCTACTATACTCAGAGTTGCCCTGATCATGCGAGGGCTCATCTCATAGTCGTTGCAGTAGGGCCTATATCTCATTCTTCCCAGCCTTTGGGGCCATGGTACCTGAAATGCACAATTTAGCAAACATGATTATTCCCATAATTAAAGAAATGAAAAACAAAAGCATATCTAAATTGGGCAGAGGAGTAGTCTACAAAGGCTCATTTATGGGCCATAGTGAAAACTACAAGCCATAAAAGGCCGTCATAAAAGATAGAGTGCAATTAATTTAGCAACTGGAGTTGCATCTACGAGACTCTGCGCGACTCATAGAAAATTCTACGGCAGATTGAGTCACAGATGTGATTCCAGTTTTTGAGTTTATGCATGCAATGCCTTATGAGACCTATCTACAAACCATAGATTAAACTATGACTCACAGATGGTCTCGTCTGATAGGATCCCAGAAACTTCAAGTTTCTGAATTTTCTCATGAGGGGCACCTACAGCTTGTGGAATGTTCCACGGGCCATAGAAGATCCTCTTAGTGTGAAATCCCTAAAAGTTTTGATTTTCCAAGTCAATCAATCGGTTCCCAAAACAAATTAAATTCAGCATCGAAGCAAGACATTATGCAGCCCACATGATTTCAAAAAATTCCCAATACACCATATGTAATGTACACCACCCCATTGATTTCCATTTTTCATGCTTATTTGGCAAACCGACACCATTTGAAAGTTAAACAGTAAGGCTCAGACATGATTCACACATCATTGTTTTCAAGCAATGTATCCCATTCAATTCAAAACACATGTAATGACATGGAATTCTCATAATAACATTCAAACAAGCATGACAACATACACATTTTCTGGAAATTAACACTATTCAAAATGAGGGCCATACTTCAATCAATTAAACACATATGAAGGAAACCATATATTTGAACCCATAAAAATTGGACTACTATACCCATCAACTAACTACAATCTAATCACTTCAATATCGGTAGTACAAGGATTTTAGGGCCAAGAACTTACCAAATTTTTAGAAAAATGATGGGGAATTAAGGAAGATTCCGGATTGAGCAAGCCCTTGGCCGTCAGAGTGAGGCTGAAAAGCTTGCTATAAAAGTGGGGACCATGGTCGAAAGGTGGTCGAATTGCTTGGGGTTGAAGAAAGGGTTGGGTATTTTGTGGATTTTTGTGAAAGTAGGGGTCAAAATTATTTGACCCCCTTTTTATACTTTGACCGAGTTAGTTTAAATGACTGGGGCCAAATCTTATAAAACCACGATTACAGGCCGTAGAATAGGCTGCCCGAACTCTAATTTAGGAATTTGTTTCACGGACTAGTCTACGAGTCGTATAATGAAATACGACTCATAAAGTAGGTAATGAAAACCTCCGACACTTAGTCAAAAGTAGAAAACTTACCTTGAGTCGATGAGCCCTATTCACGGCCCGTAGTTTTATCTACGGGTCATAAAGTTGGCTCGTGAACTAGAGTGCACATTATTTTTTTTACTGGAAGTGTTTTACGAGTCAGTATATGGGTTGTGGTTTGAAATATGGCTCGTAAAACTAGTCGTAGAAGCATTTCTTATTGTTTCTTCAACCAAGATGGCTCGTAAAAACCAGTCGTAGAAGCATTTCTTATTGTTTCTTCAACCAAGATGGCTTACTTGATCTTGTACCTGCATATACTTCATAGAGCACACTATTACTCTATATGCCACTACTCCAATGTCAAAAAATTAAAACCAAAATACTAAAAAACTACATATAAGTCTAAAAGCTTAAAACAAAACTACCACTATTACATCAAATATCTTGGGTTGCCTCCTATGTAGCCTTTGAGTTATTGCCATGACAGCACATAGAAAACTTGTTTGCTCAGACTTCACCAAGTGTCAGCTTCCATATCCACTAGTGCTTATCTAGGGGCTACGAAAGGCCTTCCGAATATGATTTGGACTTCAAAGTCAACTTCGCAATCAAGGATCATCTATGGGAAATATGAATTCTCTACTTCGACAAGGATATCATATAGTATCCCCATAGGCTTTTCACCATTAAGTCAACCATCAACAATCACATGTTCGTAGGGTTAGGGGCTCCCAGTCCTAGCTTCTTAATGACCGTAAGGGGCATAAAATTTATAATGGCCCTGAGACCACATAATACCCTTGCAAACTACACATCTTTGATAGTGCAGGGTATGGTGAATGTTCCACGATCTTCTCGCTTTTGCACCAAGGACCTTGTAACCATCATACTACAATGTTGAAGCCATTGGGAGAGCTCCTATCTTATAATCCCCTTCTTTGTGACCAAGTGCTTCATCAAATTTGCATACCATGGCATTTTTTACAATGCCTCAATGAGAGAAATGTTGATGGAGAGTTATTTTAGCATGGAGAGGAAGTTCTTGAATTTACCTTCCTTCTCATTCTTGTTGATTCTCTGAGGGAAAGGAGAAGGGAGTCTAGGAATGGGCTTCAACTTTTATGGCGTCACTGCAGCATCACTCACCCCACCTTGAGCATGATAATCTCTTATCTCTACATCTTTGACCTCGACAATCTCCTCACAAATATAATCATCATCAATCGACATCAGAGGGCCAATGGTCTTTTTGCCGCCACGAGTAGTCACTATCATACACTACCCCTCATTCTTAAGATTTTGAACTGTATCGCTGGGCAATGTATCTATCTGTCAGTGGTTCACTTAACTTGATACTTGGCAAAATTGTTACTCCAGCTACTTGATAACAATGGAGTGAGACTCGATTTTCTACTTAATACTGTAGATGTAATACTTCATTCCCCTTAAGGGCTCATCCTGTGTATTAACCTTCTTCAATAGGATCAAACATCTGCTCAACCCTAAAGCTACTGACACCCAAATCACAATTATATGGTGGCACATACAGACCATTCCTATAACCATCTCAACATCCCCAATCAACATCTCTATCCTGACCCCTGTTTCTGTTATAGTAGCGTCCTTAATTATTGTATCTGAGGACGCCACCCCTGTTATAGTTCAAACCTTGGTTTCCTTGACCTTGGTGCCAATAATCTTTGATTGGACGCTTAGACAGTGGTCCAAAAACCTCCCATCTGAGAAGTGATGAAGCAAGTGTTATCCTCATAGTAAGCCTCATCGTAAATAGGTGCTAATGAAGGCTGATTAGCTACTTCATTCATATGCTCTTGGGTCTGCTTCATAAATAAATCTACATTGGTACTAATCCGAGTCGGCTCTTCCATCTTATCATTATTTATGTTTTCTTGCATTGAATTGGTACTGACTGTGCGTGAGCTCTTTGTTGTTAAATATCCCTCATTCCCTACGAAAGATATTTCTTAACCACCTTTGCTAGCTTCTCAGTAGTCATCACAAATGGATGATCCAGAAACGAGCCTCCCATGATAGTATCAACATATGCTTGGCTATTCTCGTCCAGGGATCAATAGAAGATCTCCACTAAGGCATCATCCATGATCTTGTAGTCAGGGAAAATCCTCAGAAACTTTGTGAACCTCTCCCATGAGGTACTGATCTAATCAGCAGGAAGTTGCTCGAAGTTGTTGATTTGGTCTTTCAACTTCAGCTTCTTTGATCTCCAGAAGAACCTCTCCATAAAGGCCTTCCGCAATTCAGCCTAGATAGTGATCAAACTCTATGGGAGCTCGGATAACCATAGGGTTCCATTGCCTATTAGAGACATCATGGAGCTCAACAACAACCATAAATAGATTCTAGATTCCCATCACACTCTTATAGACAAAGACAACATTGTGTAGATGGCTATGCAGATCCTTTTATAGGAGGCCCGCAAACAACCAACTATTCTACAGTATTTGAAGTAACCCATTTAAAACAATGAACTTTGTGTCATCCCATAGTGGTGATAACACAATATCTCCAGTGACATCCATTGACATAGGATTAAGCCGATATTGATTCCATGTTTGAGATTTGACGATAAAATCCTGTGGTTGTAGGTCAATATCCACAAGCAGTGATGGGTTGTTACCATTTTCATTCCTATTTTGGTTCAATGCTACATTCACTTCATTATTTGCAGCATTATTCATGTTACCATGGGTCATTTTTCTCAGTGTCCTTTAGATCTCAGGGTCAAATGGAGTCAAGGGAATGCCCCGACTTTGAGTGTTGTGCATATAATACACCTGCACTCTGGAAAAACAAAAACGTAAAATATGGAAAATAAGAATTACTTCCTGAATTTCTCAAATTAAACAATTCTAGTCATATTCCCCGATATGGTGCTAAAATCTTGATATCGCCCAAGATACACCTCCTTTTTGAAGGTTAAAGCGGTCGTTGTCAAGTTATACAACCTAATCAAGGTTAGGGTCAATCTCACAGTGAGTATGGAAAATTTAAGAGTAATTAATTCGTGTTAATTAACCTACTTATCTCCTGAGAAGGGGGGTTTGCCAGATTGCAGAAAGAAATCCTAAACTAAGTCAAGTGTATGAAACCAGTAAGAAGAGTAACTAGAGTATTGTGTTCCCCATGATTCCCTAACTTATTATTACTAGATAATCACATTCTTTTCTAGTGTGTAGTATGCAGAACAATAAGTTAAGTTTACTAAACCCGTTGATGCAAGCGAGAGGTAAATTGCACTACATGATTTGATCCATCCCCACAGTGTGACATTACCATCCCTTACCTATTGTTCTAGTACAACCATCTCTTGATCCTATTAATTAGACGAGAAAATATCAATCAAATCCTAATCAATCTCTTTTCCTATTCACTAGTACCTTGATTCAGTCAGTAACACTAGGTGAGTTCTCACATTGGCCACCTTTAAAACCCAAATGAACAAAAGAAAGAGAATTAATTAATACATGCATGCACACTTTCTAAGAATTATGAATTATCCGATTTTACATTGTTAGTTCTTCATGGTTCCCACAATCCTAGTTGTGGATTTAGCTACTTATATTCATTGTAGATGCAAGAATCATGATATATAATAGTAAAACTAAGCATATACAGAGATGAAATTAAGAACAAGAAATCCAAGATCTTCAATGGAAATCACTAATTATGAATTAAGATCACAAAATATTGTTTCCCAAGCGTTTTTCAATGTTTCTCCTTGTTCTCTACTGGTTCTCTAATGTTTTCTATCGAAAAAAACCTTAAAAATCTATTTATATTACTCAAAATACAAAACCAAATCAAAATAGGATAACTAGATTCGATAGGTACTATGAGCATCTTTACGGGCCGTATAAAGTTCTATGGCTCATAATCGGATATTCATGGACTTCAGTTTAAAATCTGGGTTTATCTTCAACGAAACCTTTCTATAGATTGTATTCAGATTTATGGCCCGTATAGTGTTTTGTTTGATGACTTTTCAACAACGTCCCACTTTTTGATCCTCAGGGAAGAAGACATTATCTATGAATCATGCTTCATTCTACGGCTCATCTACATGTTCGTAGATTCAACTTTAGAAAATCACCCCTTCAGTGGATTTTGATACGAAAGCAACCTTAAGCCCATATAAGGTGTTGTAGAACAGCAAAAATTTCAGCACTTAGCCCAAAATCATGTTCTAAGCATAAAAAAATGCTATATTTTTATAGTACATCAACCATCTAATCCATGGATGGATCGACCGGTCGACGACCGACTTCCATCAAGTAGAAATGACTCCAATATTTAATAACATAAAATGTAAAAGGCTCAAAAGGACAACATATACATTGTCTCCAAAGAAAATATAAGCTAGAATATAAAATGGTATAGACTCGAACTAAGGGCTCACCACAATAACACTAGTCTCGAACGTCTAAAAACTAGCCAAGAGCTGTGGAGGACCACCTGTCCATACATTATTAAATCATATAGGCAAAAATGTATTAGTAATTTTGGAATGTACTAAGTATGTGAGATGTGATGCAAGTATGCAATTGTAATGTCATCATTCATAAATGAGGATAAACAAGCATGGGATGATAAATGGAAATTTAATTATAAGCTTAAGCATGCATAAGGAATGTCATGCCAAGATGAGTAAAAGTCATATACATAAAGAAAACATGTAATGGAGTCATATCATAGAATCATAAAATTGTGGGAGAAGACCTTAACAGACGTATAAGACTATATGAGCTACAAAATGAAATCCAACACACCCCCTATATTGACATAGGGAGATCGCTTTATGGGTGGAACTCCGTCATCTTAGCATACATCTTTATATGACATAAATGGCCTACATGGATCTACTAGACTAGCCAACAAGGGTTCCTATGGTGGCACATAGTTAAGGGGACAATGGGATTCATCTCTAACAGGTCATGTCTCAATTAAGGATATGAGCCTTAATATCAAGGTTCTCTCAGTGCTAAATCATCCCACGGAATCTTCAAAACATATACTCAGTCAATTTATGACACTTAGAATCATAAGTAACCATCTTAAGAGTAGTTTGAACTTAATACACCACCAAGTGAGTATTTTCCTTTCATCTTGGGGACCTTCCTAAACATCTTTAGGAAAATTGTCAACATACTTATATCTTTGACAAATCATAAACTTAAAAACTTTTTTTGGTGACCTAATCTTTTTACCATACAACATGCAAAAATTTGACTTGAAACTAGGTGGGCTAAGCCTTTAAATTGAAATAATGATAAATCATAAAATCATGCACAATCATAGAACTATGTTTATTCAAAACATAGTAAAACAACTCACATTTCATTACTTAAACCACATCATTGAGGTCATCATGATTTACTTGAAAACATGTAAATACTTAGTAAAACATCATAATATATCATGAAGATCATTTAATAACATAAACTATCATAAAGGCATCATTAGCGTAAATATTAAGTTTAAGGAACCTAAACAAAAAGGTAAAAGATATTATGTGCGACATTGAGGATGAAAGGAGACTGGCGAATCAAACTCACATACCTTGGTAAGCTTTGGGAAGAAGGAATTTGCAGTTAGAGAAAGAACCCCTAGAAACCCTAGCCTCCTTAGCTTGTTCTTCTTCTATGGACACTATGTTTCTTGCCTTAGGATTTTGAGAATAGGAGAATGGAAGAATGATTAAGGTCCTGAGGCCATTAAGGTGTGATTTAGAGCCCTTAGGATCCCTAAAATAACATAATATAGGATTAGTATTTGTGAAAATAATAAAACTGTTCTTCATTAAAATTGCCGGACAAAAGTTACAAAAGCCCCGATTACAAGCCATGGTATGAACCATGGACCATATTTCTATCCATCCTATTGTCCTTCATCAATCTTTAAAAACTATTTTGTCGACTCATACCATGAAACCCTATTCTACGGACCATACATTGACTTATGAGTAGTGGTTGGACTCGTAGAGTCCCTCTATACTTGGTTAATTTTCTTACTTTGATGGACCTTATGTACGAAGGGTATCTATGCCCATCTACAAGTTAAGGGATATACCGTGACCACTATGATCGGGAGTCTATACCCATCTACAGAGTAAGGGGTATACAACTTTGAAAACTATGATGAGGGGAAAGGGGGATGCTATGCCCATCTACCATGTTGAAGGGTATATACCTTAACCACTTTCACAGGGGGAGTTATGCCCATCTACCAATTGAGGGGTAGATACCTCAATTGCCTTCCAAGGGGGTGGTAGGCCTTGGTTTCCAAGTATTAGTTTGCTTGGTCTATGATGATGGTCTCTTCCTAACATATGTATTATTTTCTATATAAGCATGTTTTACTTCAAGCATTGATCATGCATGACATGTTGCTAAATACTATCTCTTGCTTATGATTATGCATTTTGATTATGTCGCCTATCTCTTATTGCATTACATCCTACATACTTAGTATATTCCAACATACTAATGCATACTCTATGCCTATATGATGTTACCATGTACGAACTGGAGCCGCTCACGATCATCCTCCTCATGGCCAATTGGTCCTCAAGTACAGGGACACTAGCTTTGTACTCTTACTTTGCTATCTTTTTATGTTGAACTTTGGTATCGAAAGGGTGAGCTTAGAAAGTTGTCTTGCCCCCGCCCAGTCTATATTAGAGGTGTTGTTGGAAAAGTGATATAATTATACTTTAAGATTTAACACTTTATGATTTATGCTATAAAAGTCTTCTCTTAGTCCCTTAATCCTTATTTATACTCTTCTTGTTTCTTGTTGTTTAAATTCTTCCGCGACAAAGGATGTGTAAATGATATGCTAAGAGGCTTGTTTGGGGTCACTTCAGATTCCCATTCGCCTGTCACATCTAAGCCCTAGGCATGGGTCGTTAAAAACTTAGTATCAGAGAACTATGTTGTTAATGCTCATCAGCATCTAACACACCATGTCGATTAGACGCTTATTTATGGTTGTGAAGTGCACCACAACTATGAGTAAGAGGCTCTGAGGCGTTATAGGAAATATTTCCCTTATGCTTGATCTATGTTGTCCTACAGAAGTTAATGTAAGGTTTTCCCCTAATGAACGTTCATTGCTATTTTAGATCATGCCTATCAAAAGAGGAAGAAGAGCTCGTACCCGAAGAACAACCATCTTATGAAGAGTTCCGAGATGCTATTGCCATGTTAGCTCAAGCGATGACTAATCAAATCAACCAAGGGGCTCACGCCCCTCATTCTCCTACTCCGGCATCTAGAGTGAGAGATTTCATGAGGATGAACCCATCGGAGTTCCATGGGATTAAAGTGGAGGAGGACCCTCAAGAATTCATTGATGAGGTTGAAATGACCCCAAAAGGTGCCCGAAAATGTTCCTCGAAAATACTCAAAATCATAATTTCCATATATCTCAAAATCCAAGCGTGATATTGAAAATTTGACTTTATATACTTGATCATGGGGAAATATTGTTTGAAAAATGGGTCTAACCCCAATTTTAGAGCGACAATATAAAAATTTGGAATCGCAAATGGCAATTTCTAAAGCGGGTTTCCACGCCCAAGGCATGACGCGCTAAGGCTGTGCATCAGTGTAAAAATTGTCCAGTTTTTATATTCTAGTCCAAGGCTTTTGAGTCCTGGGCCTAAGTCTTCCCATGCGTGAAAGTACCTATACATACCCATATTTCACCTTCCTATCATACAGACATTCCCCAATATTCTCCCAAACTCTTAGACAAATATATTACACAAAATTAAGGGTTCCAAATTCATTCCATATCTTAAGGATTTAACTCAAGCTTCCAGTCTCCATTCCCAATCATCATCAAGGAATTCCCCAAAGCTAAAATAAGTGGGTTTCAACCATTGGGTCCTCTCACCCATGGTTCCTAAGCTTCTTTTTTGCATAAAATCTCATGTTTCTAAGTTTATTTACTTATGGGTCTTATTTACTATGAATTGGACTATGAACTATGTTAGTGTCTCATAAAAGTGTGTCTACTTAAGCATGTTTTGAGCTATGATTTTTTTATTTATCTTCAGACTTAATAAAGATGTATATTGGATGAGTGTATTACCAAGTGTTGGTGGGCAGTTTTACATTAAATTTTCTTACATGATCTCACTATTGAATTGCATGGTTTTACACTAGCATTACACATTCGCCAAGTGTTTGATAAATTGTTTGGATTATGTTTCTTGAGTTGTTGAAGGCCTAATGCTTGGAATATGACTTAAGTGACTTTATGATGATAAAGGATGGTATACATGTGTTAATCTAAAGAGAAATATCTATTGTGTTGAGAGTTGAGCATAGACAATTGAGGGGTGATGCCTTAATTGCCTCGGATAGGGGTGGTAAGACATTAATCAATTGAGTGGTTGGTACCTCAATCACTTCGAGCGGAGGGTGGTCATGTCTATCAACCAATTAAAGGGTTGGTACCTCAATCGCATTTGATGGGGGTGGTAAGCCATCAACGAATATAGGGGTTGGTGCCTCAATAACTTTCGGTGCAGGGTGGTTATGTCCGTCAACCAATTGATGGGTTGGTACCTCAATAACTTTCGGTGGAGGGTGGTCATGTCCGTCAACCAATTGATGGGTTGGTACCTCAATAAGGGGTAGTATACCTAGGATTCCAAGTACTAAGTTGCTTGGTCTATGATGATGGTCTCTTACTACACATGTAATATATTCTATGTAAGCATGCTTACTTCAAGCATCATTGATGCATGTCATATTGCTACATGCTCATTTATTGCCTAACTATTTATTTCGGTTATGTTTCCTATCCATTGTTTCATTGCGTCCTACATACTTAGTACATTCAAATATGCTAACGCATACTCTATACCTACATTATGTTACCAAGTAGGAACCAGAATTCCGCTTGATTATCCTCCTCCACCATGTGGCTAGAACGATTACTCTCAAAGCAAGTTGGTGTATCCTCAACTTCAGGGACAATGTCTTTGATCTTTAGTCTATGTATAAAGAATCTCTTTTCTTTTATTGTATGCTTTACTATGAGAGTGAGCCCAGTTAGTTGTCTTAGCCCCCGCTAAGTTCTATGTTTAGTGGTGTTGCTGGACAAGTTATGTAATAATACTACGAGCTTTGACACTCTTGACTCTTTTATGTTTATGATAGGAAAGATGTCCCTTAGCCCCGTATTACCCCTTTTTCTATCTATTGTTGTTATTTTATTGCTTTCGCGACCAAGGATGTGTAATGATATGTTAAGGGGCTTGATTGGGGTTCCTTCGGATTCCCCGTTTGCCGTGTCATGTTTAGGCCCTAGGCTTGGGTCGTAAAAAACTTGGTATTAGAGTATTAGGTTGTTACTGCTACTAAGCATCAAACACACTGCGTCATTAGAGTTTTATTCATGGTTGTGTTGTGCACCATAACTATGAGTAAGAAGCTATGAGACGTTTTAGGAAATGTTTCCCTTCTTTTTACTGTATATTGCGCTATAGATGTTAGGTAAGGTTCGCCCTCTAACAATTTTTCTTTACTATGCTAGATCATTCTTAACACAAGAGGAAGAAGCGCCCATACCCTAGGAACAACCAGCTCATGAAGAGCTCCGGGATGCTCTCACGTTGCTAGCTCAAGTTGTGGCTAATCAAGCCAATCAAGGGGCCCAAGCCCCTTATGCTCCTACTCTAGCTTCTTAGGTGAGAGACTTTATGAGTATTAACCCATCGGAGTTCAATCTGTCTAAGGTAGATGAGCACCCTTAAGAGTTTATCGATAAGGTATAAAAAATGTTGGCTATCATGGGTGTGAGGTCGGAAGAGAAAGCGGAGTTGGCGGCCTACAAACTCAAGGGGTGTCCCAAATATCGTATACTCAATGGAAGAAGGAGAAGGGGAACAACAATGTGGTTTTATTGGAGGAGATTAAGGCGACTTTCCTCAATTGGTTCTTTTATCTTGAGCTTAGGGAGGCCAAAATGATAAAGTTCATGAATTTGAAGCAAGGATCTATGAGTGTGAGGGAGTATGTCCTCAAGTTCAATCAATTCTCAAAATATGCTCCGTACTTTGTTGCGAACTCAAGATCTAGAATGAATAAGTTTGTGATGGGTGTATACGATTTGGTAACTGAAGAATGTCATACAGCCATGTTGATTAGTGACATGGATTTTTCCCGCTTGATGACTTATGCCAAACAATTGGTGGGGGAGAAGTTGAGAAAGAGGAGGACTAACGAGGCAAAGAGGGCCCGTTTTGATGGTAAGTTCCAAAGTCGCAAAGGTGGTCGGTTTCATCAAGGCCAAGGGTCCTCACATGCTCCTAATAGGAGGTTTTCCAATGACTACCCACGGGCCCAAGCTGATGTTGGTGTGGTGCCTAATGCTATGTGTCTAAAGTGTCGTAGGGGTCATGGTGTCCCATGCTTGAGGGATACCAATGCTTGTTTTGGTTGTGAAGAAGTAGGTCACAAGATAATTGATTATCCATGTAATCGTAACAATGTTAAGGATGCTCCTCCTCAAGGCCGGGGAGATAATGCAGTTCCTTTGGGAGAGGAGGTCAACAAGAGTGGTGCCCCAAGGCACAATTGGTTCGATGCACTCCAAGGAAGAAAAGGGGTTGATTAGGTGCCCAATGTCGTCACTGGTATGTTAAAAGTCTTTAATTTTTATGTATACGAATTGATAGACCTGGGTGTCACTCTTTTTTTTGTTACCCATTTTGTTGACAAAAAGTTTCATGTTGAGCCCGAATTGTTGTGTTAGTCTTATGTGGTGTCTACTCCCATCGGTGAATCAATTGTTGCTAGAAAGGTCTATAGAAATTTTCTCATTTGCATCTTGCATAAAATATTTCCTTGTGATCTTGTTGCGTTGGATATGGTGTATTTTGATGTCATTCTTGGGATGGATTGGTTCCATGCGTATTATTCCTCTATTAATTGTAGAACCCGTAGGGTCAATTTCTAATTCTAAATTATGATGTGGTGGTCAAGGGTAGGTTTATATCTTGTATTAAAGCCCAAAAGTTGATCTCTAAGGGGTGTCTCTATATTTTGTGAGGGTTAGGGATGTTGAGTCCAAAGTCTTTCCCATAGAGTCGGTCCCGGTGATTAGAAAGTTTCTTGATATCTTTCTTAATGACTTTCCTGGTGTTCCTCCCCAAAGGGAAATAGATTTTTGTATAGACCTCCTTCCCGGTACTCAACCCATTTCTATTCCCCCTTACCATATGACCCTGGCAGAGTTAAAAGAGTTGAAGGAGTAATTAAGGGACTTATTGGATAAAAGTTTAATTAGGCCTAACCAATCACCTTGGGGTGCACCAGTGTTTTTTGTGAAGAAGAAGGATAGGTCGCTTACAAGTGCATTGACTACCAGCAACTTAATAAGGTCACCATAAAGAATAAGTTTCCTCTACTGAGGATTGATGATTTGTTTGACTAACTTCAATGGGCTAGTCACTTCTCTAAGATTGATCTTCAGTATGAGTATCATCAAGTGAAGGTGAGAGAATCTGACATACCCAAGACGGCCTTTCGGACTAGGTATAGGCATTATGAATTTGTGGTTATGTCTTTTGGGTCGACCAATGCACTAACTATCTTCATGGATCTTATGCATAGGGTCTTTAAACCCTACCTTGATGTGTTTTTGGTGCTTTTCATTAATGATATTTTGGTCTACTCTCATAATGAGGAGGAACATGTTAGTCATTTGAATGTGGTGCAGCAAAAATTGAGAGAATGGAAGTTGTTTGCCAAGTATGAGAAGTGTGAATTTTAGTTGAAAGAGGTTGCCTACTTGATGTGACATGTTGAACTTTGAGGATCATTAAAAACCTAGGGAACTGATACCATCTTTATCATGACTCGGAGCTAGGGCCTAGATGTAACACGGGGAATGGAAACCCGAGAGTCCCCAAACAAACGTCAAGATACCAAAACTCGCATCGTCGGTTCATAAGCGTACACAAAGTAAATACATGGTTCTACGGGGAGGGAAAATAGGACTAATTCTATGGGGGCAATTGGGACTTACGATGTTTCCATCACAACATATAGTAAACCCATAAATCACATAAACAACTTAGAAAATGATAGTCAAAGATAACCAACCCATAACATAGACTTAAGTAATAACACATAGCATAAAATATAAGGAGGTTTACAAGGTTTCCAACAATGCCTCTACATAGATCGGTCAGGGCCAATACATTCCCCGAGCTCACCCTCAATACATAAAGAAATGAAAGTGTCAAAGGTAGATAGATGGTAGATCGTCCTCAGAAGATAGGACTCGCCATTACGAATAAACTTGGAATCTAAGATAAGCGTCAAACGGTGGATGATAAAAGTCCTAGGTCCCTACATCGTGAAATCATGTAGGCAAGAGTATGCGTTAGTATGTTTGGATGTACTAAGTATGCTGGATGCAGTGCATGAACTTACCGAAACATGCATATCAAGGTTAGATGACAAAGGCACATAATATAGAAAGAATTGAATGTCAAAGGATGTCATATAACAAGATGCTATGAAATTTATGATGCATGAAATGCAAATGATACTCATATATGTATATTGGGGATGTGACCTTAGCTAAAATGAGTTAGACCAAGTGAGCTATTACTTGGAATCCTGATGAAATCCCCTCATCGGTAAAGAGGTGGTCTACTTGCCAAAGATAAACCATACTTCACCTGACGGGACAACTCCCATTTCACATGAAGCAACCTTCTTTACGGGACAACTTCCATTTCGAAAAGGATTCTCACATATAGCATATCATATCATGTCATCTCTTTACGGTACAACTCCCATTTCAGAGGCATCTTTCCTTACGGGACAACTCCCATTTCGGAAGGGAAAACCAATGCTTGGAACAAAGGTCGAGGAAAGAGAGAGGACACTCCTCCCATCGGTGCTAAGTCATCATCCCACAAGAATGCATATACGTATATATATACATGCTTCAAAACACAATATTCATTTCCATGATCATTTCATGCATCCTTAACCTTTAAAGCCAAATATCATTCATAATAACTCATACTTAGGCTCAAATGCCAAAAATCATAGTTCATAGTAATTATACTCATTCATAGGAATAGCCCATTCATATACAAAATAGTGCAAGCACCCAAAATACTCAAAGAGCAATAATTAATAGACATATATGTGATCACATTCTTGTCATAACCAATATAATATCAAAATCTTATCATAAACTTAATAGGGTTTAACCCATAACATAATTTCTCAAAATAATCCAATGTTACGCATTCAAATGCTATGAATGATATGAGGAAGGCATGAGTAATTAGTAATGAATCTGAAATCAATAATATAATGTAAAATTGAAGTAACTACACTATTGAATCCATATATAAATCCAACATAAGATCACCCATGCATAAACAAGTCTTAAAAAGGGGCATACATATACATAATTTCATAAAATCAATGTAAATCATCAATTTGTAATTCAAATCAATTTAAAATCAGTAAATAAACATAACCCATATACTATTTGAATTTAAGGAATCATATTATTCAAAACTCCAATTTAAAGTAAGCTAGAAATTCATAAATTTCTTGAAAATAGTCTTTGTCTCCTTAATTGGAAGGTAATCAAGGATCAAACCCACATACCTTCACTAAGATGATGAAATCCCAAAGAATTTTGAAGAAGAGTTGAGTTCCTTAGGCCCAAAGTTGAAATCTCCATGAGTTCTTTGAAAATTGTTTTGACAGAGTTCAAAATTATGAGGGATGAGTTTGAATATTTTAAATAAGGTTTAGGTCTTTAGATGACCATAGAATAGCATAGAAATCCCTCAAAGACCAATAGAAATAACTGGAATTATGTGAATGCCATTAATGAGGAGAAATATTTTACCAGAAGTCATTAGACATGGGAAAACGGCCCGTGTGGCCCTCCATGTTCGTGTGGAGTGCCCCAGAAATGACACTTAGAAAATTTTCTGGAAATATTGATCATGAACTAACACTTAGAATGTTTCGCACGAGTCCACTAGACAGATACCTTTCACGAGCCGTGTGAAGCCACACGGTCCGTGTGGTGTTTCCGTCTCCCCAACCTTAAGAAAATTTCATGAAAAAGTTAAGATACGGTGATCTAAGACTAAGAAAATTTTCACTGCAGAGGCTCCATTGTAAAGACCCCAAAAAGAGCCCAAAAATGTGCCTTAGATGTGTCCGGTACCGTAATTTCCATATATCTCAAAATCCTTGTGTGATATCAAAAATCTAACTTCATTTTCTTATTCAAGGGGTCATTTTGAGTGGAAAATGGGTCTAACCCTGATTTAAGAGCAAATGATTAGCAATTTCAATTTTTCAAGTGACAATTTCTAGAGAGTTTTTCGCGCCCCTAGCGTGGCGCACCAAGGGCGCTTAGTGAAGAAACTCTATTCTCGCATCCTGTCCGCAATGCGGACATGTATGTTCTTCTATCCAATTATTTTTCTTGTGGTCCAAGACTTTGAAGTCTTGGACCTAAGTATTCCCAAACGTAAAAGTACCTACACTTAGCCATTTTGCACCCTCATATCATTCTAAATATTTCTCAATACTCATTCAAACACTTACCCAAATATTTTACTCCTAAACTCAAGTCTCAAAACTATTTTCGGATTCATAAGGATTACACTCAAGCTTCAAGTCTCCACCTTCAATCTTCATCAAGTTCAGTTGCAAAGCTAAGGTATGTAGATTTCTTTCATGGGCTCCTTTTACCCAAGATGTCCAAGGCTCCTTTTACCCTAAATTGCATGATTTAAAGATGATTTATTCATGGGTCTTATTTATCATGAAAATCACAACACATTATGTTGGGTATATGAAATGTAACTGTTTTACATTATTTTAAGCTATGAATCTAAGATTTATTGTAAGATTTGATGAAGGATTTCGATACATATTGCTTGAGGGTGTTACCAAGTATCTATTGAAGGTTTTATATTGAATTTTCTTGCATAATTTCACTCTTGAATTAAATGGTTTTACACTAGCAGTACACACCCTCTAAGTGTTTGATAAAATGTCTGGTTATGGTTTCTTGAGAAATTGAAGTGCCTATGCAAGTCTTGTGAGTTGAATAACTATATGATGATGAAATAATGATGAGATGATCATGAAATGATGACGGAATGATGGCGAAAGAGAATGTATGTATATGATGATGAAAGGGGTGTATATATATGACATTATTTTTATAGTTTTGGGGATGACTAAGCCTAACTTGAGGAGTTGTAGGCCCGAGTAAACTTGTTGAGTGGTTAGTACCTCGATCTCATAATTCTTTGAAATCTGATGTTCACGCTCCAATAACAAAGTGGCCGTTGTTAGCAGTTAACCTAATCGAAGATTAGGGTCGAGTCCATAGGAAATACAGGGCTTGAATACAAGACTTCATTACTAATTATTTCAAGCATCAATAACTAAAATCTCTAAATGGGGGTGAGGGGGTTTGCGATTCAAAAACAAAAGTAAAATTACGACTATACTATTATGCGAGAAAACACTCAATTTTAGGAACAAATTGGGAATTGTGTTCCCCATGGTTCGTTGATTCGACTACCCTACGTAACATAACCACAATTGAAGATTAGCATGCAGGATGGTAACTTAGGTTCTTCCAGTCCTCTTGTGAAGGTGAAGGTCAAATTTCACCATGGCGGTTGGTCGGCAACCATGGTGTGCCAACTAACCTTTACCAATTGTCCCAGTCAACCTTCTCTTGGTAAGGTTTAGTTGATTAGACGAGACTACATCGATCGAATCATGTCATCTACTTCCCATTTCCTATTTTTCACTATCTTAGTCGGGATCGTGATAGTAGACGGGGTTTGGTGTTGGCCACCACCAATGAAGGGAAATAGACAATACATGCAAAACCCCAATCATAGAAATACAATAAGCCTAGGTTATCTCAAGTCAATTACTAATGGTTTCCACAACCCAAAGTTGTGGGTGCTTAGCTACTCATGGCTAAGGCAAAACAAGCAAAAATGCATATACAAGACATAAATGAGAGCTTTACCAACAACAATGAAGAGTGTAGGCACCATGAGTTGCAAACATGAAAGCTTGATTGATTAACAATGAATGCAAGGCAAGATTTACAATCCCTAAAAATGGGTTTCCCAAGAGAGAACAATAAACTACTCTAAAAAACTAAGAAAAGATACAAAAGGTTATTGTAAAATATCTCCTATTCGAACTCTCTTCTAAAACCTAACTTAAACTATATATAATATTTACAAAATTACCCTAGAATTTATACAGAAAAGATAGCTGGCAGCTGATAAGTCTCACAGGTAGGACTCGTAGGACGAGTCGTAGTCAGCGTCTCGTATCAAGTTCTTGGCATCTTGGACTTCTCCTCAACAACGACACATGGAAGACCGAATGAACCATGTTCATATCCATAGGAAACTCCAATTCATAGTGTAAAACCCCACACCTTAAAATACTAGTACAATTCAAAGGAAACATGATATGAAATGGACAAAGTGACGCTAAATTTTAAAAGTGCTTGAATCTCGTGTTAATGGGCTATATGTGCGTCTAACGCTTAAGGGGATTGAGGGTATACATGTTTTGCATTGAATTAAGGAGATTACAGCCTTAAATGAAGTAAAATAATTGAGGTTCTTGTAGGACTTAGTAAGCAAGTAGGTGACTCACCTACTTGCTTAGCTTAAACGGAGACGAGGCTCGACGTCGGAATTGTCCAAGTTCGATTGTAATAAAATTCGTGTTAAGAGTGTAACTTTGGTCCATGGTTTAGCACCACATATGGACTATATTTTCATCCCAAGTGTGATGGTATGAATGGCCCAAATACATCATAAATAGTTGCACACTATAGGCCCAAACCAAGGAGAACAAAGCTGAAAAAACAAATGGGCAGTACAAGTCCACAAGTTGCTGCCCCAAAAGGTCCAAATGAAAGGATAAAGGAGCTGCATCACCTACTTAAGGAAATAAGGCTGAGAATGCCTTAGAAAGTTGGCATATATTACCCTATAAAAAGGGCCAAAGCAGCTCCCACAAGCTCATTATTCACTTGAACTCACAAACAAAAACAGATTTGTCTTTAGAGT
>JAPFFP010072310.1:1497-23978 GCA_026153255.1 Solanum medicagineum
CTCGTATGATTTTCTGTATTTAATCTCATAACTTGAGGGTAATTATGTTTTGAATGGTGTATGTATAGGAACATATAGGTAAGATTTGTCCTTGTGGAAAAGAATTGTGGATTGGAGTTGAATTGGAGCAAAAAGGAGCTAAGTAAATTGTAACTTAGCAGCATATACACTCTGTAAACACAACCTTCAAGAACAAGTGAATTGAGGCCCTATTTGACTATTAGGGCTTCGAGGCCTTAATTTATTATCAGACCATCTGGGCCTAGATGGCATGCGCTGGTGGGACGCCAGTTCAAGAGGACAAATTATTCAAGAATCATTTGACCATTAGGTTTTAGGCCTTATCTGATAAGGATTCTCGGACCCATACACCTTTACACACCCTAATTGTGCACGGGTCTAACATTTTGGCTTATAGTGGCTAAGGGGTCGTACAAGCATAGATATTAGTGCCTTATACCTGATGAGTGCATGACCTGCACTCATTTCTTACTCTTCTCGTATGATTTTCTGTATTTAATCTCATAACTTGAGGGTAATTATGTTTTGAATGGTGTATGTATAGGAACATATATGTAAGATTTGTCCTTGCGGAAAAGAATTGTGGATTGGAGCTGAATTGGAGCAAAAAGGAGCAAAGCGAATTGTAACTTAGCAGCATATACACTCTGTAAACACAACCTTCAAGAAGCGATCATGGAACTGAGACAAGTAGAGAAACAGAAATGTGCTAGACCCAAGTGCGAAGGTGGAGCATAAGGAAACATAACCTTCAGTGTCGCAGAATGCTAAGCGCGATTGTGGAATATTGTAGTGACCAATATCGAGGCAGCTCTGTAATTTCACCATTTCCAGTTCAAAAATTAGATACGCATGCACTCCCAACCGTCATTCAGTGGATAGTACGAATCAGACTTGAGAAGAACATTCACACATTCTTGAAGAAGAAAAATACACCTTAGTGTAGATTTTAGTTTAAGGTGAGCATTTAGAACAAGTTTTAAACGAATTCTTGAGTGGATTGAAGTGTGTGGGCTACACTTAAACCTATCTTTCTCTCACTCTTTCTTCCTTGTCTTGAATGCTAAATTTGTAGATTTAACTGAGCTTTGATTATAACTTGTATATGGGTCTTGATTATTTCTCTTGCTTTTATGCTTAATTGAAGATTACTTGCAAAATCAAGAGGGCTTTTCCCAAATTGCTTTAGATGTTGGAATTGGTTTATGGGTACTTCTATTATAACTTAGATTCGAGGTACCTACTTGAATCTACCTTAGATCTTCAATTATTGCTTTAGCAGGTATAGTTGAAGGAGAGGATTACATGATAGTCATGGGTTTATGTGTTGAGAGCCTCAAAGGGTACTCAACTACTAAGGTTTTGGGAGGTTTTATTTGAGGTGCTCAAGCCAAGCGTGTCTTTGAGTGGCTCGTGTAAGAGGCCGGAGTTGGATCTTGCGAAAATCACCTTCCCTAGCCAAGGTGATTACAACCAACCTAGTAATGATGGTCACGCTCCAATAAGAAAGGGTCGTTGTCAGCAATTAAATTAACTGAAGGTTAGAGTAGAATACATAGGGAATACAAGGCTTGATTACAAGAATTCACTATCAATCAATTCGAGTAGTTATGACTAAAATCTCTAAATGGGGGGTTTGTGATAAAAGAAATAAAAGTAAAAATGAACACTATGCTATTACGCCAAGGAACACTCAAAGTAACGGACGACTTGGGAATTGTGTTCCCCATGGTTCGTTGACTCTATTACCCTAGATAACATGAATATAATTGGGAATCCACATGCAAGACCTAGCAGGTATAGTTGTCCCTTGTTTCTGCAATACCAACATAAAAACACCTAAAAATCATAAAAAGTAACATTAAGAACTCACCAAGTCCCTTGTTTTAGACATCAAATATGTTGTATTTTGACAGCACATCCACACCCTCAACATAAAACTATTACATGTCCTCAAGTGATAACTCAATCTAAGCAGACAATGAGAAACACAGTTGCGACTCTAATGGCATAACATTAATACTCTAATTTAGGTACCCAACCTTCATTGAAAACCAGATTGTAAAGCTACTAAGTAAACCAAAACACAAAGATATATCTGGCAATCCAACTATGACAAGAAAAGGAGCATTAACCGTCTACAATCACTAGGTTCGTCATATCCCAAACAAGTAGTGCAAATGCCCTCATAGATAAGAAGTCCCTCTTACTTATTCAAAAAGCATTTAGAATTCAAGGACTGTGCAAGCATTCTCACTCTCACAAATGAAATTCATGAAAAATGATTAACACCATAGGCTTGCCTCGATACTCAACTTTCGGATAGGTGATACAGTGGATTTGGATCACTTTAGGGCTTAATGTCTTGTAACATAGGCTCATGGCACTTTGGCATGGCATTTTATGTAAGTAGTGACGAAAAGCTATCCTTGAACCATGTCTACCAACACTTTTACCTTTATAACCCAACCATTTTCACTAAATCCTCCCTTATTCTCCTATTTCATGCATTCTCGGGTACCTTCTTTCTCCTTTTCAGCTGTGCCTTATTTTTTACCTCATTTTTGCAATTCTCTTCAATCCAAGACACTTTTCTTTTCTTTTTCCTCACCTGGCTCATGGGTTTTTCATTTCTTTCTTAATTTCCCAACTAACCACCTCATTTTCATTACTTTACCACAACGAAAGCCACCCTCAACATAGGCTTTTAGACTAAGGTGAAGTACACCATATATATCCCTCGAACTAGGGCCACCCTTTGTGGCCACCTTCAATTTAGGCTTTCAGCCTCAATCAAGTTTCACTTGTTCAAGGATAGAGCAGGGCCAATATAAAGGTATATTAGCTAGGTTTCAAGAAAGAATGAGTACATGTAAGGCTCAAAAATTTGGAATAAGGTGTTCACTAACACATTTGGTAGTTCATTTAGGCAAAAGTGGGCGCACCAGAAGAAAAAAGGCCTAAGATCCCTTCCAAATCAACCACATCGCCAAACCAATATTAGAGTAATAAGGAAAGTTCGGAGTTCATATATGATACATGAATGCGGTAAAATAAGCTCACAATGCACATGGCATTGCACACACAATCAAGTATAGACTCATAGGTCATGCTTCAAGCCTCAACTTACCTTTTCATCATTAGATCAAACATCACCAGATAATCAATATGCATGGTTGTATCAGTAACCATCAATCTAAAAAATTTTTAGGGTATTGAATTTTCATCAAACTTTTAAAAGCATTTAAAGACTATGTATATGCCAAAACATAATACTATTATGTATCTACCAATTATCTACACTACTTAAACATGGCGGTTCAACAGAAATTTAAACATCCACAAGGAAAAAGAAACATGACAAGAAAACCTTGGGATCAAAAATAGGGGAAGTTATGTACTCGAGGTTACTCAGACTTCACCTTAATCCATAACTTCTCACACCCCACAAAAATAGAATACTTTGTCCTTAAAGTAAACAAATACTAAAACCAAATAACTGAGATTCATATATATATAAATTAAAAACAATCATTTCAAAACTGAAAATCCAAAACAAAATTAAAAACAACATCCAACATAAAACATGTAAAAATATCCAAAACCTGAAGAAAACATTGTCTAACAAAACTAACAAAGTATCAGTAAAATAGAAAGTAAGGGTTGGGGTCAAACAAATCAAAAATAATGGTGCTCAAGCACTAACATCTGTCTGGTCCTTGTGGTCCTGAGCTATTGTCTCTTGCTCTAAAGTCTATGCTACAGCGGCGTGTGAACTTCCCTCTCTATGTGTAGTCTACTGCTCCCTATATCTCTCTATGGTCGCCATAAGTAGCAACTCCTGCACCCCTTCCTCTGGATTCAGCTCTTTCTCTTGTGTTGTTGGGTCATCAGGTCTAGGACTCTCTTGGCTTAACTTCGGGTCATCAGTCTCGAGGGGCGTCTTCCCATGGGCATGCGAGCAATCAATAAGCCACTCAAACACCTCATCACTTGTTGGTGCTACCTCCGGGACTGCAACAGAGGCTGCTAACATCTGCAATAAGTCAGCCTTAAACTTGGCCAACTCCTCCGTTACTTTGCTCGTGTCAGTAGGCCAAGCACCGTCATGCCTCCTCTGGACTCTCTCCTCATATACATCTACTCGGGCATCCACCGCTCTAACAACCTAATCTACCAAATAACGAGAGAATGCCATTGCCTTCTCCTCTGACTCCTATATGGTCTGACCGACCCATGGTCTTATCTGGGCTGCAAGAATTTGTATCCTGAGCTTCATTGTAGATACTGTCACGCCCAAAGTCCCGTTAAGGCGGACTGGCACCCGTTGCCGAAAAGACTCGGGAGTACTAACCTGTATACATGCACTTTCTATACATACTATCAGGGATTTCTATATTCAACATACCTTTAAGAAAGTAAACCGTAATAACAAGTCAAAGGGAAATGCATATGGCTAGGTCGTTGGGGCCACCTTGTCTAAAGTATGAGACATGACCACACTTTAATTTACATCGTCTACAAAGCCTCTAGATAAGGAAAAGTATCTTAATAAGGGTCGGGACAGGCCTCACCTCAGCTAACTATACAATACAAACATATAAGCGCTAGACACAAAAAGCTCCGAAGCAACCTGGAGCTTGGTAACAACAGTTGTATATCCTATACTCCTACTAGGGAGATCTACTAGCACCTGTACCTGCAGCATGAAATGCAGGTCCCCCGTAAGGCACGTCAGTATGAGATAATGTACCGAATATGTAAGGTAGGGAATACTGTATATGAAGTAACAATGCAAATGAAACTATGCACTGGTGTAGGATAAGAGACCACCCTTAGTTATACTGTGGGATCATGTACTTTATGTTCTTTTTATTACTTTACCTTTAATGTATAATCTATGCACAGCAAGTAATACAAATGACCAGCTGATAAGTGGTAAATCTATATCGGGATCAGCCTTGGCTAGATCAACCCTTGCTAGATAATTCTTCAACCCTTCGGGTTACAACCCATCAACAAGCAATATAATTTATCTTTTAATTACTTTTGAGATGATTCTTTTGGTAGTCATAATATTGGAACTGGAGAACTACATATACAACATATGACGCCTAAACAATCACAAAAGACAACATCATAATTAAAGGAGTAGGTTACACTGATAATGAAATGCATTGGAGTTAGAACAACACACGAACTTTATTTAGTAGAACAAACTCATGTATCTTGGTGTCTACATATGTATGCAGGTTTGTAAGTGACTATACATAGGAGCATATGAACATGTGAAAGAGTGGAGACATTATTGTTTGTTATGTCGGAGTAGGTAAGAGCCTCTATATACCAAGGAAGAATCTGAATTCCATGCCAATTAATACGAAATCGAGTAGCCTTACATACCTCACTGTATGAGCTCGCTATTACCTCGAGACAACCTTCCCTTCTACAAATATTTATATACAATATAGTATTTGATAAAATTAGCATTAGCAGCGAATAGATACATCTTGGCAGCCTAATCTCAAAAAAAAAAAACAACACACGGGCAACAACCGTATAATTATAAACCTGATCATATCCTTTCAACCTTTCTGCCTCTAATCATATTTTTCTTACACATTCTCATATACATATCATTAGCAGCCTATTTTAGTGCCATAATAATCTTACAATAGCCCACAGAGCACAACACATAACTATTATATAAAACATACAAATAGGCGGCATAATGTTACATCCCTTCGATATATTTCAACGTCGACAATTCCAAACCTGTTCTAACTTTAACCAGACTATATCCAACATTATTTACCCATAAAGCCAGTCATACAACAGTCCAAAAATAGTCCCAAAGTAGATAGAGGCCGTGGAACAACAATCCCCAACTACCAGCCCACAAGTTCGTACTAAGAACACAATTGCAATAACATATAAGAACTCACTTTTGTGGACTGTAAAAGTGGTGTAGCAGCATAGTTACATCACTAACAAACTAAAACTTGGTAAACACATAAGTAATACTTCATAATTAAGCCAACCAAGAAGAGGAAATCCTCTTGAGTAACAAGAAAAGTTCACAACAATCCTTAGGACACATGCTGTCCAAATTTCCAGCACAAGCATAACTAGCATATACTTCTTCTTTTTCATGAAAAAACCATACTAAATACGCACCTATAACTACTTACCTTTACCTTCAAGTTGTAGGTCCTCTCCAAGAACCCTTAAAGTCTCTTGTGGATGCTTGTAAAGTCAACAATGAGTTGAGAGAAAACTTGGAAAAACAATTTGATTTTGTCCAAGCTAAGTGACTTGAGTAAGCTGATTGTAAGCCCCTTGAAAAGGAGCACTTGGCCGACTTACCTTTTCTATTTTAAGCCTTATTTTATCAAGGGATTAATGTACCATTTTGCCCCTTTCACTTGGGCCTTAAGGGGCTCCAAATTGATGGGACTTTGCTGCACATTTTTCCCCTTTCTCTTAGTTAGTTTGGGCCTTAATTATCAAAGAAATTGTGGTGTCTTTGGGCTCTTTTTGTATCCTTCTTGGGCTGAAAATATAGTCCATTTATGATGCTAAAACATGGGCTAAAGTCACAGCCTTAACACAGAGTTTATTCATAATCGAACTTGCAAATTTAAGCTAAGCAAGTAGGTGACTCAGCTACTAGCTTCCTAAGTCCTACAAGCATCTCACCTCTCTCACTTCATTTAAGGCCGTGATCTCCTTATTTTGACTAAAAACGTGTATACACTCGACCCTCTTAAGCGTTAGACGTACATATCGCCTTCTTATTTGAGATTCAAGCACTTTAAAATGTAGGCGCTAATTTGACCAAGCCATATCATGTTTCTCGTGCATAGGACTAGTACATGTACAGTGTGGGGTGTTACAGATATCCTGTGTACCAGTGCCTGAAAAGCAATAGCAAAGATAAGTGAATCAACCTGCATAAAAGATGATGTTGGTGCTAGAGTAATGGAGGATGACCTCGAGTCAATATCAACAGCTAGGCAAGGCTCTGTAGTAGCTGTAGTACTACTGATGGTGGCTGGAATCGTACCCTCAGTCTGAGGCTCAATCGGGAATGGATCTGGAATGGACAGAGAAGTAGTTCATTGTAAGGCCACCAGGTTCTCATTAGCCTTGTTCAGGCTGGGATCCATGGTGCGTAGGGCCTCTACATGTGGATCCAAATGGAGAGAAACATGTACCCTAACTGCATTGCATAATCTATTTATCAGGATGGGAAAATGCAGTCTGGGTACATACTGCCGACTTGTGAATCTGGTCCGCCATAACATGAGACCAATCAATCTTATAGCCAGCCATAATTCTAGCTAACAAGATAGCTATCTCAAATGTGATCACATTATCCATAAATGTGGGACTTATTCGCCCACGGATAATGGACCACAAATATTTTTCCCAGAAGAAAAGATGGGACTTCACAATAGGATAAGTGTGATTAGCGACCCATGAGTGCTCAACACCAGTCTCACAAATCTGACCTGCTATCCACCTGAGGAGCTCTATTTTCAACCCAACATCCTTCTTATTCATGCCTTCCTCATATTCGCAATCTACTTATCATCTTTAGTGGTAGAGCGGGGTGCACTGTGGTTTGGCCCAAACTAGACCCTTCTAATAGTCTCTTCTGAGATGTCAACAATCTCACCCCGAAAGAGATCCTTACACAACCGTGGCTGTTCAATTGTCTTCTTATTTTCGAGAAGGTCCCTGCGGATAGTAGCGTAGTAGGAAGCATAGAACTCCCGGACTAAATATGGGGCATACTTTCCCAACTTTTGTGAAATCCACTCTAACCCATGGTGATTAATCTCTTCTTCCAAGTTCGGCACACTGCGCAACCCTGAGTCCTTGAGCCCCAATTCCTAATGAAATTTCTAGACTGACTTCCCTTGGCCTTTCAGTTCCATCCCCTGACAAAAAATCTTCTTCATTCCTGGTACACACCATCTCGTATTTTGGGGATCTTTGGACGTGACAATATAAGTAGGATCATTCGGCTATTAAGGTGTAGTCTCCTCAGGCTGCGCGTATGATACTTCAATAGAGTCTGCCTCAGAAAGCGAGAGGCCATCCTCCGATCCTTCTTCATTACCCTCCTCTTTAGACTAGGAGGGACTAGTGACTTCCATAGGTGTTAGGGTGATGCATGATCACGCCTGAGGCACAATTGCCTCTAGGTCAAGCTAGACTTTGTGGACTTCCACAGATCCCTCAGATGGCACATCCCCCAATGGGTCATCCATCTATCATCGGCTCAAAATTTTAGCAGCTTCTTTTATAGCATTGGGAGCCATATGACCTGAAACGTAGATCCCAAAAATACATCATGAGCACCACAGTATTTGAAATATATAGAAACTGCAAAGAAAAATTAACACTAGTAACCTAAACACTAAAAGAAAACATAAAAATAGTGCACTGATTCAGCTAAAGATTTGCAGGTACGAGGCACAGGTATGACTCGTAGAGAGACCTATAAGTCTTACAGTAGCCTCGTAGTGCTGAGGTGCCTGGAAGATGACATTCTAGACACAGAAACGATCCTCAGGTTCCTACAAGTCATAGTCTGGGCTCGTAGTTAGGGAAAGAATACAATTTAAAACAAGGCAAATCCTACAAGTCCCCTACTATGATTCTTAGTTGGCACTACAAGTATTAGGTGGGTCTCTTATGGTAAGTGTTAAGGAACCTTAGGTGATTGTTGACTCCTACGAGGGGACACTACAACCCGTAGGGTGACCTATGAATCATAGTGGGTCCTCGTAGTAGAAAACAGAACCCTCATGTGGTGCCTACAACCTTCCCACAAGAACCAAGGATCATGCAAAATAAAACTTAAACAGCATCAAAGCAACATGAAATCATGAACACAGGCAACCATAAACCTCACAATATAACAAGATTTCCCAATATACATCTTAAGTTACCCCATGATACCAATCTGCAAACTCATTTACAACAACAACCACTCAACTTAAGGAAAATCAAGGAGAGTTTAAAGATAAGTACACACAAGAGCATCACGTTAAGAGACATGCCAACAACTTAAAACTCCAAACTTGCATGTTCTTAGTAGTTGGCAAATTGGATTCATGCATTAGCCTCATATATTCCATATATCATCATCACATTCCATCAACCAAAAATGATTACACCATTTACAATCATACAAAAGAATTTAGATTGACCCCATCCCAATTTCCCACTCGTATAAGATCATTTTCTCATGGGTATACTCAAAATTGTCACTAGACACACAATCATATATTCCATATATAACTATCGTAATCAAACAGTGGACTTACGAACTGACAGAGTGAAGAACTAGAAAAATGCAACGGGAAATCGAAAAAGGGGTTGAAAAAAAACCCTAGTGAGTTGGTGACGAAAAATCTCGCTAAAAAAATTATGTGGATAGCTATGACGGTGATCAGAACAGTGAATAGGGAAAGGGGTTTGTGAATTTCCATTGGTTTAGGGAAAAGGAAATGAAATTAGGGGTCAAAATGAATTTTGGCCCATTTTTATGTCAAACCGGGTTGCCTTTTAAAATTTTGCAGATCGGGTCTACAAAACCCCGACTATGAGTCGTAGCGTGTCCTACGACTCATAGGTCCCGGTCTCGTAACAAATCCAACACTTAGAAAAATTTCATAATCCATACCTGAGCAGTACGAACCCTACTTGCTACTCATTTAGAAAATATTCATAATCCATACTTGAGCAGTATGAACCCTACTTGCTACTCATAGGTGAGCCTACGAATCATAAGGTTGGCTCTTAGTGTGTGTGCCAACTTCGATTAAACATTGTTTCCCTCTATGAGGCATGAGTATGAGTCTTAGAGTGTGCTACGACTCATAGGCCTGCACATACAGGCTGGTCGAAGTGCAATTTTTCTCACATATTCAGCTCTTAATTTCCTCCTAGAAACCAAAACTCAAAAATAAAGCAAACATCCATAACATCACAATTGGATCAATGTCTTTAAAATTTTAAAACAAACACATTACTACCTAAAAGGAAATCAAAAATTATCAAAGATACTTGGGTTGCCTCCTAAGAAGCACCTTGTTTAATATCGTGGCTCGATTTTGCATCTTGAGTACTTAATCTTCCTTAAGATTGGGTGAACTAGGGAAGCCACTTTTGTGATCTCTCTTTTTGTCTTTTTGCATATGCGCTAACTCCTTAGAAACCTGCTCAACTTGTCTATTTATCTTTTGAACTTCCATCACTTGTTGATCCACCATGTAATTAATCTTGATGACATCAAAACTTAATTTCTTGAAGTGTTTCCTCTTGCTCACCCACCTTCTACATCACTAACACATTGTTGATGTGGTAGCTTGATCCAATAGACCATACCATCTCTTTTTGCACTACTAGAGTCTTCCCTTGTTACACTAGCAGGAGAAAACAGTTGATCTTGATATGGCAGTTACACTTGGCTAACTAAAGACAATTTTCCAATGTATTCTGTGACTTCATTAAAGGGCTGCCTCAAAAACGCCCAATAGTCACCTCCAAATAAGGCATCAACATGGACTTGTTATTCGGAACTAAGTGCTAGGTAGAAGCTTTCCACTAGTTCCTCATTTGGCAAACCATGATCTGTCCTCTTCCCCAAATACTCTTTATATCTATCGCCTGTGGCAATTAACGATTCACCTGGGTCTTGTTGGAGGATAACAATCACGTCCTGCAGTGGCATGCTAGGATCACAATAAAAGTTCATGAGGAAGATCCTTTTTACTTCTCCCCGATTAGAGCAAACAGCTGGTGGAAGGATAGAACACCACTCCGCAGCTTCACAGCTAAGAGTCATGGGAAAGATCTAATGAGCCATGGCTTCACACACTGGGTGTTGTGTTCCAAGAGTCCCCCTCAATGTTTGTGTAAAGTTTTGTAAGTGAACCTGAGGGTCTTCAGACTCCTGCTCATAAAATAGGACACGTCGCTGCAATGATTCAAATAGACCGCCTGTGATGATGAGCTTTTGTTCAGTCATTATAATTCTCAGCCTATGATTTCTTGTCTAAATTAATTCTTAACGTCTTTTCCCTTTAAAACCTATAACAAAGCTACACAATAAAAACAAAACTAAAAGTAAAATACAAGAGAATCTAAAAATTAATAGTAGAACTAACTAACAGTGAAATCAAGTGAAAACCTAGTTGTATTCCCCAGCAACGGTGCCATAATTTTTTGATGATGTTTACGCTCCAATAAGAAAGCGGTCACTATCAGAAATTAACCTAACCAAAGGTTAGGGTCGACTCCACAGGGAATAGAGGGCTTGACCATAAGAATTCACTATCAATCATTTCGAGTATTTATGATTAAAATCTCTAAATGGGGGGTTTGTGATTAAAGAAACAATAGTAAAAATGAACACTATGCTATTATGCGAAATAATACTCAAATTTAGGGACAACTTGGGAATTGTGTTCCCCATGGTTCGTTGACTCGATTACCCTAGAGAACATGACTATAATTGGAAATCCGCATGCAGGATGACAACTTAGTTTCTTCCGGCCTTCTTGTAAAGGTGAAGGTTGAATTTCACCATGGCGTGTGGTCGGCAACCACGACGTGCCAACTAGCCGTTACCCATCCTCCCAGTCAACCTCCCCTTGGTCAGGTTTGGTTGATTAGATGACAACGTATCAATCAAATCTTGTCATTTACTTCCCTTTTCCTATTTGTCACTATCTTGGTAAGGATAGTGATAGTCGGCGGGGTTTTGTGTTTGCCACCACCAAGCAACTATCAAAATGAAGGGAAATAAATAATACATGCTAAACCCCAATCATAGAAATGCAATTAATTTACGTTATCTCAAGTCAACTACCCATGGTTCCCACAATCCCAAGTTGTGGGTGCTTAGCTAGTCATGGCTAAGGCAAAATTAACAAGAATGCAAATACAATACATAGTTGAGAATTTTACATTAAGCAATGAAGATAGATAATTCCACAAGTTGCAAACCACAAGCTTCATAGATGGAGAATGAATACAATGTAAGATTTGGAATCTCTCCTAAAAATAAACCCTAACATTAAGTATTTACAAGATTTACAAACTTAACCTTCAAAATTCACAGAAAAGGCAGCTGGCAGCAGGTACGTCTCATAGGTACGACTCGTAGGGTAGCCTACAAGTCATCATCGGGGTCTCGTATCATGCACTTTGCATTTTGGACTTGATTGTTATGACCCACTGGTACAAGGCGTTGCTTGGGCTATGATTCATATGCTCCTCTTTTAGGCTAGGCCTTCAGCTTTTGGTCCAAACTTTCTTCTCTCTGTTTCTTGCTATGAGTCCACCTATACGAGTCGTTATGAGACCTATAACTCGTAGAGTAGCCTCGTAGGGTTGAACTTCAATTAGCAGATTTCATGCTACGAGATCACCCTACGACTCGTAGCGTTGGCTTAAAATTGAAGGAAGGCTTGTATGTCTTGCACTTTGGCAACATCTAAAATTTTCTCCCAAAATCGCGCCAACCTAACTTTTCTGTAATACCAACACAAAAATGCATAAAACCGTAAAAAGTGTAATCCCTTGTTTTAACCATCAAATGTATTGTATTTTGATAGCACATCACCTAGCATACCTATAGTGTTAATTTGATGCTATGTGTGATTGATCGATTAAGTTTTGATTGATTCCCTCAAACTACCCCAAAAGTGCCTGAAGATGTGCCCAGAATCGTAATTTCCATATATCCCAAAATCGATGCGTGATATCAAAAATCTGACTTCATATTCTTAATCAGGGGGAAAGATTGAGTGGGAGATGGGTCTAACCCCAATTTTAGAGCAACCGTATATAAATTTGAATATCCACAATTTGCAAATTACAATGACTATCTACACCCCTGGCGCGACACAGCCCGGGCACGAATTAGTGTTATTTTTAGCCTATTATTTCTTGTCCAATTCAAGGCCTTTGGGCTTAGGACTAAGCCTTCCTATGCGCGAAAATACCTATATTTAGCCATATTTCACCTTCATATCATACAAAAAATTCCCAAATACTCTCTCAAATGCTTAGACAAATATTTCACCCCAAATTTCAAGTCTCAAAACTCATCTGGATCTTAAGGATTTCACTCAAGCTTCAAGTCTCCATTTTAAATCTTCATCAAAGATTCTCCAAAGTCAAGGTATGTAGGTTTCAACCATTGGGTCCTTTCACCCATGGTACTTAAGCTTCCTTTTTATCTAAAATACATGTTTCTAAGTTGACTTTACTGATGGGTCTTCTATTATGAATTTGACTATGAACTATGTTAGGGTTGTGAAAGTGTGATTGTTTAAGTGTGTTTTGAGCAATGAATCTTATATCTATCTTGAGATTTGATGAAGGGTTTCGATATATGTTGCATGGGGTTATTACCAAGTGTTGGTGGGTGGTTTTACATTAAGTTTTCTTGCATCATTTCACTCTTGAATTTCATGGTTTCAAACTAGCATTGCACAGCTACGAAGTGTTTGATAAAAGGTTCGGTTAATATATCTTGAGTTGTTTAAGGCCTAATGCTTGGCATATGAGTTAAGTGACTTTATGATGCTGAAAGGATGATATGTATATGTTGATTCCATAAGAAGTATCTTTTGTGTTGTGAGTTGACCATAGCCAAAAGGGGTGATGCCCCAATCACCTAGATGGGGGTGGTAAGCCATCAACCAATTGAGGGGTTTGTACCTCAATCATCTCGGATGGGGGTGGTAAGCCATCAACCACTTGAGGTTTTGGAACCTCAATCACCTAGGATAGGGGTGGTAAGCGATCAACCAATTGAGGGGTTGGTACATCAATCACCTTTGATGGGGGATGTAAGCTATCAACCAATTGAGGGGTTGGTACCTCAATCACTTCTAAGGAGTAGACTACCTTATATTTACAAGTACTAAGTTGCTTGGTCTATGATGATGGCTTATTCCTACACATGTAATATGTTCCTTATATAAGAATTTTTACTTCAAGTATCATTCATGCATGCCAATTGTTATATATTCATCTATTGCTTAATTTTGCATTTTGACTATATTGCTTTTCTATCTTTCATTGCATCATACATACGTAGTACATTCAATCGTACTAACACATACTCTATGCATACATGATCTTACCATGTAGGAATCGAAGCCCCACTTGATCATCCTCCTCCTCCACGTGGCTAGTGTGATATTTCTCAAAGAAAGTTTAGTGAGTCCTTCATTCTGGGGTCAATGTCTTTCATCCTATGCTATGTATTAAGGCTCTTTTCTTTTATGTATGCCTATGACTAAGAGGGGTGAGCCCAATTGCTTGTCTTGGTCCCCCGCTCCTATCTATTTAGTAGAGGTGTTGTTGGAACCTTATGATGTATTAATGTTATACTTTATTGAACATACTATGTTTCTATGAAATGAAGGATTTCCCTTAGTCCCATGTTCCCTTATTACTATCTCTTGTTGTTGCTTTAATGCTTTCACGACCAAGGATGTGTAATGATATGTAAAGAGGCTTGTTTTGGGTCCCTTCGGGTTCTCCATTCGCCGTGTCACGTCGTGCCCCTAGGCTTAGGTTATGACAAACTTGGTATCAGAGCACTAGGCTGTTAACGGTCCTCGACATCCACCACACCACGTTGATTAGATTCTTATTCATTGTTGTGTTGTGCACCACAACTATAAGTAAGAGGCTATGAGATATTTTAGGAAATGTTTCCCTTCTTCTTACTCTATGTCGTACTATAGAAGTTAAGGCAAGGTATTCCCCCCTAATTATAGTTCTTTTCTATGCTAGATCATGCATAATACAAGAGGAGGAAGAGCCCGCACACCTAAGGAACAACCAGCTCATGGTGAGCTCTGGAATGCTCTCACATTGCTAGCTCAAGTCGTGGCTAATCAAGACAACCAAGGGCCCAAGTCCCTCACCCTCCTACTCTGGCATCTCAGATGAGGGACTACATGAGGATGAACCCATCGGAGTTCATGAGTCTAAGGTGAATGAGGACCCTGAAGAACTTATTGATGAGGTATACAAGGTGTTGTGCATTATGAGTGTGAGGTCGAAAGAAAAGGTGGAGTTGGTGACTTACCAACTCAAGGGGTGGCTCAAATATGGTGCAATCAATGGAAGGAGGAGAAGGAGAAGAACAGTGTGGTTCTATGGGAGAAGTTTAAGCTGGCTTTCCTCAATCAGTTCTTCCCTCTTTAGCTTAAAGAGGACAAAATGGTGGAGTTCATGAGTGTGAGGGAGTATGCCCTCAACTTCAATCAACTCTCAAAATATGCTCCACACATGGTTGCGGACCCAAGGTCTAGAATGAACAAGGTCGTGATGGGTGTATCCCACTTGGTGAGTGAGGAGTGTCGGTCTGCTATGTTGATTAGTGACATGGATTTATCCCGCTTGATGACTTATGCCAAACAAATGGAGGGAGAGAAATTGAGGAAGAGAAGGGGTCATGAGGCCAAGAAGGCACGCTTGGATGATAAGTTTCAAAGATGCCAAGGTGGTTGGATTCACCAACACCAAGGTTCTTGTCATGCTCCTAGTGAGAGATTTTTCAATGACTACCCAAAGCCCCAAGAGGGTGTTGGTATGATGCCTAGACTCAGGGGTTATAAGTGTGGTAAGGGTCATGGTGGCCGATGCTTGAGGGATACCAATGCTCTTTTTTTTGTAGAGGAAGGCCACAAGATGGTTGATTGTCCACAAAATCGCAACAAGGGTAAGGATGTTTGTCCTCAAGATCGGGGTGTTAATGCGGTTCCTTTGGGTAGAGCAAACCAACAAGGTGGTTTCCAAACGCAAAATTGATTTTATGCTTTACATGGGAGGCAAGGGAATGATGAGGTGCCCGATGTCATCACGGGTATGTTAAAAGTCTTTGATTTTGATGTGTATACATTGATAGACGCAGGTGCCACTCTTTCTTTTGTTACTCCTCTTATTGCCAAAAGGCTTCATGTTAAGCCCAAATTATTGTGTGAGTCTTATCAGGTGTCTACTTCTATTGGTGCATCTATTGTTGCTAGCAAGATCTATAGGAATTGTCCTATTTGCATCTTGCATAAAATATTGTCTTGTGATCTTGATGAGTTGGATATGGTTGATTTTGATGTCATTCTTGCGATGGGTTAGTTGCATGCATATTATGCCTCTGTTGATTGTAAAACATGTAGGATCAAATTCCGATTCCTAAATGAACCCGTCCTTAAGTGGGAGAGTCATGATGTAGTGGTCAAGGGTAGGTTCATCTCTTGCATGAAAGCCCAAAAGTTGATTTCTAAAGTGTGTCTCTACCATCTTGTGAGAGTTAGGGATGTTCAGTCCAAAGTCCTTCATATAGAGTCGGTTCTGAAGGTAAATAAGTTCCTCGATGTATTCCCAAGTCACCTTCCCAGTGTTCCTCCCAAAAGGGAAAATAGATTTGTAATAGACCTCCTACCCAATGCTCAACCCATTTCCAATCCCCCTTACCGTATGGTCCTGGCGAAGTTAAAGAAGTTGAAGGAACAATAGAGGGACTTGTTGGAGAAGGGTTTTATTAGGCCTAGCTAATCAGCTTGGGGTGCACCAGTGTTGTTTGTGAAGAAGAAGGATGGGTCACTTAGAATGTGTATTGACTAACGACAACTTAATAGGGTTGCCATCAAGAATAAGTACCCTCTCCCAAGAATTGATGATTTGTTTGACAAACTTGAAGGGGCGAGTCACTTCTCAAAGATTGATATTATGTCCATGTATCATCAATTGAAGGTGAGGAAGTGTCACATTCCCAAGACGACCTTCCGAAGTAGGTATGGGCATTATGAATTTGTGGTTATGTCTTTTGGAGTGATCAATGCACCGGCTATCTTCATGCATCTTATGAATAGGGTCTTTAAAACCTACCTTGATTTGTTTGTGATGGTTTTCATTAATAATAATTTGATTTATTCTCATAGTAAGGAGGAGGATGTGGCTATTAAGGGTAGTGCTGCAAAGATTGAGGGAAGGGAAGTTGTATGCTAAATATGAGAAATGTGAATTTTAGATGAAGGAGGTTGCGTTTCTAGGTTATGTGGTGTCAGGGGATGATATTAAACTGGACCCTAAAAAGACAGTTGTGATTAGAAAGTGTCCTAGACCTTTGACTCCCTCGGACATTAGGAGCTTCTTGGGCTTAGCGGGTTACTACCAGAGGTTTGTGAATAGGTACTCTTCTATTGCTTCTTCCATGACTAAGAAGGCTCAAAGGAAGGCTAAATTTGTGTGGACCAATGAGTGTGAAAAGAGTTCCAAACCTTGAAGATTAAGCTTGTCTTCGCTCCTATCTTTTCACTACCGGAAGGGTTGGAAGGGTTTGTTGTGTATTGTGATGCCTCCTGAATTGGTTTGGGTTGTGTTTTGATGCAAAATAGTAATGTTATAGTCTATTCTTCTAGGCAACTCAAAGTGCATAAAAATATCATGATCTTGAATTGGTCGCCATGGTTTTTGCTTTGAAAATTTAGCATCAATATTTGTATAAGGTGCATGTTGATGTGTTCACTTACCATAAGAGTCTCCAATATGTGTTCACTCAAAAAGATCTTAACTTGAGACAAGTAAGGTGGTTAGAACTTCTTAAGGATTATGATATGAATATGCATTATCATCCCGGTAAGGCTAATGTGGTGGCGGATGCTTTGAGTAAGGTGTCTATGGGTAGCCTAGCTCATGTTGATGATGAAGGCAAAGAGGTGGCCAGAGAGGTCCATCAGTTGGCTAGATTAGGGGTTAGGTTGGAAGGGGTTGATAATGGTGGTATTGTTGTTGATGGTTCAAAATCTTCCTTGGTTGATGAGGTAAAAGCAAAGCAAGTTCTTGATCACTCTTGTTAGAATTGAAGGCTTTGGTGAGAGAGGGCAAGGTAGAGGTTTTCTACCAAGGGTTAGATAGTTCACTTAGGTACCAAAGTAGGTTGTGTGTGCCTAGTGTTGAGGTCCTGAGAGACAAGATTCTTGATAAGGCTCATAATTTTTCCTATTCTATTCACCCCAGTTCTACCAAGATGTATAGAGATTTGAGGGATATGTTTTAGTGGGCAGGCATGACGAAAGAGATTGCCAAATTTGTAACCGGTTGTCATAGTTGCAAACAAGTCAAAGCTGAACACCAAAGGTCGGGTGGCCTAACCCAAGACATAGAGTGTTTGAGTTGGAAGTAAGGGGAAATTAACATGAATTTTATGGTTGGGTTGCGTAAGACTAGGAAGAGTTTTGATTCTATTTGGCTTGTGGTTGATAGAATGACAATGTCGGCTCATTTCCTACTGGTTAAAAATATATATGGTTCCCAAGACTATGCTAAATTGTACATTCATGAGTTGGTGAGATTGCATGGGGTTCCTTTATCTATCATATGGGATCGTGGTGCTCAATTCACTTCACACTTTTTGTTTTCCTTCCAAAGAGGTCTTGGAACCAACGTAAAATTTAGTAAGACCTTTCACCCTCAAACGGATGGCCAAGCTGAAAGAATATCAAAACTCTTGAGGATACGGTTAGCGCTTGTATTTTGGAGTTTCAGGGTAGTTTGGATGATCATCTTCCATTGATTGAGTTTGCTTATAACAATAGCTATAATTCTAGCATTGGTATGGCTCCTTTTGAGGCCCTCTATGGTAGACATTGTACATATCGATTGGGTGGTCTGAAGTATGAGAAATGGCTTTGTTGGGTCCAATGCTGGTTATGGAGGCTATGGAGAAGGTAAGGTTAATTAGAGAGAGGTTGAAAACAGCCTAAAGCCGTCAAAAGTCCTATACCGAAGTGAGGAGAAGGGAGCTTGAATTTAAAGTTGGTGATTGGGTCGATTTGAAGGTGTCACCCATGAAAGGTGTAGTCCATTTTGGTAAGAATGGTAAATTAAGACCTAGATTTGTGGGTCCTCATAGGTGATGAAGAGGATTGTCAAGGTGGCCTATGAGTTGGAGTTACCTACTGAGATAAAATTGGTTCATCTGAACTTCCATGTGTCTATGTTGAGGAAGTGTGTGGGTGATCCGCATGCTATTGTTCTATTGGATGTTGCGAGTGTAGATTCATGGTTGTGAAGTGTGCCACGACTATGAATTTTACAACCATAAAAATGGGAGGCTATGAGGCATTTTAGGAAATGTTTCACTTCTTCATGGTTTATATCGTGCTTTAGATGTAAGTGTGAGGTTTTTTCCCTAACGAAAGCTCTTTCTTCTTCTAGATCATGCCAATTCCGAGAGCGAGACTAAGGAGAGCCTGTGCACCCGTGGAGCAACTAGCCTCTCCCACTTCTCAAGCTCCTCAAGGTGAAGGGTTAGGCCAAGATGAGTTCCGAGATGCTATAACAATGATGGCTCATGCTACGACCAACAAAATAAACCAAGGGACCTAATTCCTTCATGCTCCCACTCCACCTTCTAGGGTATGGGATTTCACTAGAATGAAACCACCAGAGTTCCATGGATCCAAGATGGATGAGGATCCCAAGAGTTCATAGATGATGTGTACAAGGTGCTATGCATCTTGGTGGTCAATTCAGAAGAAAAGGCAAAGTTCGTGGCCCACCAACTCAAAGGGGTGGTTCAATTTTTCTTTACACAATGGAAGTCGGAGAAGGGGAATGATGATACTATCCATTGGGAAGAGTTCAAAGTCGCATTCCTCAATAGGTACTTTGCTATCGAGCTAAGGGATGCTAAGATGATTGAGTTTATGAGCCTCAAGTAAGGTTCTATGAGTGTGAGGGAGTATGTCGTCACGTTCAACCAACTCTCTGAGTATGCTCCACAATTGATTGCCAAGCCTATATCAAGAATGAATAAATTTGTGTAAGGAGTGTCCGACTTGGTTAATGAGGATTGTCGTACCGCCTTCCTAGTAAGTGATATGGATTTGTCCTGCCTCATTACATATGTCGAACAACTAGAGGGGAAAAAGTTAGAAAAAGAAGAAGTGGTAAGCCAAGAGGGCTTGTTTTGAAGGTGGTTTCCAAGGTTACAAGGGTGGCCGATTTCCACATGGATATAAGTTCCATGGCCAAGGGTCATCTAATGCTCTTACCAGGAGTTTTGCCAATGATAGAGTGACCAACCAAAGATTCCAAGGTGGTAATGATGGAATGGCAAAACCTTGTGGCCCAAGGTGTGAAAAGAATCATAGTGGTCCACGTTTGATGAATTCTAATTCTTACTTTGATTGTGGTGAGATGGGTCACAAGGTTATTGATTGTCCTCACTCTCAAAACAAAGATAGAGATAGTCGTCCAGAAAGTCAAGGTGAAAATGCGGGTCAAAAGGAAATAGGAGGCCAACAAGGGGGTGCTCCAAGGCTAAATAGATTCTATGCTCTTCATAGGAGACAAGGGGGGATGAGGTGCCCTATATCCTCACCGATATGTTAAAGGTTTTTGATTTTGATGTGTATGAATTAATAAACCCGGGTGTCACTCTTTCTTTCATTAGTCCTTTTAATGCCAAAAAGCTTCATGTCAGTCTGAACTTTTGTGCAAACCTTATGAAGTGTTTACCCCTGTTGGTAGTCTATTGTTGGTAAAAGAGTATATAGATATCGCCACGTGTTCGTATTGCATAAAGTCTTTCCTTGGGGTTTTCATATGGTGGAGTTTGATGTCATTCTTGGGATGGATTGGTTGCATGCATATTATGCTTCTTTTGATTGTAGAACTCGTAAGGTTAAATTCCAATTCAATAATGAGCCCGTCCTTCAGTGGGAAAGTCGTTATGTGGTAGTCAAGGGTAGATTCATTTCTTGTCTTAAAGCCCAAAAGTTGACTTCTAAGGGTTGTCTCTATCATGTTGTGAGATGCTGAGTCCAAAGTCCTTCCTATTGAGTCGATTTTGGTGGTTAATGAGGTTTTTGATGTCTTTCTTACCCGATGAGCTTCTTGGTGTTCCTTCTGAAGGGAAATACACTTTGGTGTAGACCTCCTTCTCGATACTTAACCCATTTCTATTCCCCATTACCATATGAGACCAATGGAGTTGAAGAAATTGAAGGAGTAATTGAGAAATTTGTTAGAACAAGGTTTCATAAGGCCTAGTAAGCCACATTGTGGTGCACCGGTGTTATTTGCGAAGAAAAATGATGGTTCTCTTAAAATGTGCATTGATTACCGGCAACATAATAGAGTCACCTTAAAGAGTAAGTACCATCTACCAAGGATTATTGACCTTTTTTATCAACTTCAATGGGCTAGTCACGTTTCTAAGATTGATCTTCAGTCCAAGTATCACCAAGTAAAAGTGAGGGAGTGTGACATTCCCATGACAGTTTTCCGGACTAGGTATGGGAACTTTGAGTTTGTGGTTATGTCTTTGGGTTGACTAATGTACCAGTTGTATTTATAGATCTCATGAATAGGGTTTTTAAACCCTACCGTGACTTGTTTTTGGTGGTTTTTACTGATGATATCTTGATTTATTCCGATAGTGAGAAGGAGTATATGAACTACTTAAGGTGGTGTTGCAAATCTGAGGGAGGAAAGGTTGTACCCAAAATATGAAAAATGTGAGGTTTAGTTTAAATAGGTTGCTTTTTATGGCATGTGGTGTTAGGTGATTGCATTAAGGTGGATCCAAAGAAGACAAAAGTGATTTTAAATTGGCCTAGGCCATTGACTCCATCGGATATTACGAGTTTCTTGGGTTTTGTTAGATATTACTGGAGGTTTGTAAATCGATTCTCTTCTATTGCTTCCCCTATGACAAAGTTGACCCAAAAGATGGAGAAATTTGTGTGGACCGATGAATATGAAAAGAGTTTCCAAACCTTGAAAGATAAGTTTGTCTTCGCTCCTATCTTGCCTCTACCAGAAGGGTTAGCAGGATTTATTGTATATTGTGATGCCTATAGAATTGGATTGGGGTGTGTTTTCATGCAAAATGGTAAGGTGATAGCATATGCCTCTAGGAAACTTAAGGTTCATGAGAAGAATTATCCCACCCATGATCTTGAATGGCGGTCGTGGTATTTGCTGTAAAAATTTGGCGTCAGTACTTGTATGGGGTTCATGTTAATGTGTTTACTGACCACTAGAGTCTTCAATATGTGTTCACCCAAAAATATCTTAACTTGATATAAAGAAGGTGGTTAGAGCTCCTTAAAGATTATGATATGAGTGTACATTATCACCCCAACAAAGCTAATGTTTTGGCCGATGTTCTAAGTCGAGTGTCCATGGGTAGTCTAGCTCATGTTGATGATGGTGGCAAGGAGGTGGCTAGAGAGGTTCACCGGTTGGCTAGATTGGGGTTAGGTTGAATGAAGTTGATAATGGTGGTGTAGAGGTTGTTGATGGTTCTAATTCTTCCTTGATTGAGGCGGTGAAGGCAAAACAAGATCTTGACCCCGCCTTGCTAGAGTTGAAGGCCTTGGTGAGAGATGGTAAAGTGGAGG
>JAPFFP010072318.1:0-23978 GCA_026153255.1 Solanum medicagineum
TGTCTATCTTTTTGAATATCACGCCTTGTCTCTCTCAAATAAACCCTAACATAAAGTATTTATAGTATTTACAAACTTAACCCTTAAAATTACATAGAAAAGATAGCTGGGGCAGGTACGTCTCACAGGTACGACTCATAGGGTAACCTAAGAGTCATGATCGCGGTCTCGTATCAGCACTTAACATTTTGGACTTGACTGTTATGACCCATTGGTACAAATCGTTGCTTGTGATACGACTCATATGCTCTCTTATAGTCTAGGCCTTCAGTTTTTGGCCAAAATTTTTGCTCTCTATTTCTTGCAACAATTCCTCCTACATGAGTCGTACTAAGACCTATGACTTGTAGGGTGGCCCCGTAAAGCTGACCACCACTCAGAAGATTTCTGACTTTTGCTCTCTATTTCTTGCTACAATATTACCCTCTGACTTGTAGCTTGGGCTACAACTCGTAGGTAAGCTTGTATGTCCTGCACTTCAGTAAAAATCTGCAATTTTCTCCCAACATCATGCCAACCTACCTTTATTGCAGTAACAACACAAAAACATATGAAAAACATAAAAAGTCGTATCAAGAACTCACAAAATCCCTTGATTTAGGCATCAAATGTGCTATATTTTTGACAGCATATCAACACCCTCAACTTAGAACTGTTTCTTGTGCTCAAGCGATGATGCAATCTAATTAGACAATGAGAAACACTTAGTAGTTATACCAATGGCATATACATCATTTACTCTAATTTAGGTACCCACTTTCATTTTCGCAATCAGATTGCAAAGCTACTAAGCAAAACAAAAACACAAGGATGTATGTGGTAACACAACTATGATAAGCTAAGGAGCATCAACCATCCGCAATCACTGGGTTAGTGATAGGCTAATCAAGCAGTGCAAATGGCCTCACAGAAAAGAAGTCCCTCTTACTCACTCCAAAAGCATTTAGAATTCAGGGACTTAGCAAGCATTCTCACTCACAAATGAAATTCATTCAAAATGACTTACATCATAGGCTGGCCTCTATAGTCAACTTCTGCTTTGGTGAAAAAGTGGATTTGGATTACTTTAGGACTCAATGGCTTGTAACATAGGCTCATAGGGCTTTGGTATGGTATTTTAGGCAAGTAGTGACTAAAAGCTATCTTTGAACTATGTTTACCCACACTTTTACCTTCATGACCCAACAATTTTCACCAAATCCACCCTTATTCTCCCACCTCAAACATTCCCCGGGTGCTTTCATTCTCTTTTTCAGCTGTGCCTTATTTTTGAACTCATTCTTGCTATTTTCTTCAATTCAAGGCACTTTTCTTTTCTTTTTCCACACCCGGTTCATATTTTTTTATTTCTTTTTTATTTTCCCAACTAACCACCTTATTATTTCTTACTTTACCAGAGCAGAACCCACCCTTAACTTAGGCTTTCAGCCTGAGTTGAAGTACACAATATCTATTCCCAAAATTAGGGCCACTATTTGTAGCCACCCTCAACTTAGACTTTCATCTTCAATAAAGATTCACTTGTTCAAGGATAGACCACGGTCAATATCAAGGTCTTTCATAAAACAAGGCTAAGCTAGCAAGGTATCAAGAAAGAATGAGTGCATGAGAGGCTCAAACATTTGGAACAAAGGGGTTCACTAACACAATTGGTAGGTAAGTTAGGCAAAAGTGGGATCACTAAAAGAACAAAGGCCTAAAATCCCTTCCAAATCAACCACATCACGAAACCAAATTTAGAGTAACAAGGAAAGTTTTGAGTCAACACATGATACATGAATGCAGCAAAATAGGCACAACATGCATGGCATTGCACACACAATCAAGTATTGACTCAAAGTTCATCCTTCCAGTCTCAACTTACCTTTTCATTATCAGAACAAACATCACCAGATAATCAATTTGCAAGGTTGCACTAATAAACAACAATCTCAAAAAATTATAATGGTACTAAATTTTCAACAAGATTGAAAAAGCATTTAAAAACTATGTATACGCCAAAAGACAATACTACTATGTATCTACAAATTATCTACACTACTTAGACATGCCGGTTCAACAGAAAATTAAAACATCTACAAGGAAAAAGAAACACAAAAAGAAAACCTTGGGATAAAAAATAGATGAAATATAGGGGGAAATTATGGACTTGAGGTTACTTAGACTTCACACTAATCCATAACTTCCCATACCCCACCAAAATAGAATACATTGTCCTCAAAGTAAAAACTCACGTACGGAAACAAGGGGAGTACCTTGGGTTTCCTCCCTAGAAGCGCTTGATTTAGTGTCGCGGCACGACGGAATGCTGTTTGTACTTATGCTTGGTCAAGGCGCCACTCTTCCATTGTCTTAATTTCCTTCATATCCCCCATATACAGTTTGACCCTCTGGCTATTGACCTTGAAGATTTTACCATCCCTGCTTTCTAACTCGATGGCTCCATGACTAAAAATGTGTACCACACTAAAGGGTACCATCCACTTGGATGTGATCTTCCAAGGAAAACACCTTAATCTAGAGTTGTATAGCAGCACCGTTTAATAACCTTGAGCAAATTTATGGATCTCAATTCTGCGATCATTCTGAATTTTCATTCTCTGCTTGTACAAAGCAGAACTCTCATTTGGTCGCAGCCTAAATTCATCAAGTTCATTAACTTGCATCAACCTTGAAGTTCTTGCGTCATTCCAATCTAAATTTAGCTTCTTCAGTGCCCATAGTGCTTTCTACTCAAGTTTAACTAGCAGGTGATAAGCCTTCCCAAATAACAATTGGTATGGAGATATTCCTATTACTGTTTTGAAGGCGGTGCAGTAAGCCCACAGGCCATCATCCCTCTTCCTCGACTAATTAGTGGCGATTCACATTCACAGTCTTGGACAAGATTTGTTTTATTTATCTGTTTGTCACTTTTATTTGACCGCACGTTTGGGGATGGTAAGGGGTCGCCACCCTGTGCTTTACACCATACCTCTCAAGGAGAGCTTTGAAGAACCTATTGCAGAAGTGAGAACCTCAATCGCTGATGATTACACGAGGTGTGCTAAATTTGGAGAAAATATTTCTTCGAAGAAACCCGGTAACACTTTTGCCTTCATTGTTCGATAAGGCTATGGCCACATAATCGATTGCAACTAGGATGCATTTATTACCATATGGGCTAACAAAGGGTCCCATGAAGTCGATGTCCCAAATATCGAATAGCTCGATCACTAAAATAGTATTGAGAGGGAGTTCTTGCCTTCACGAGAGACCATACTCTCTTTGGCAACTATCACAAGACTTAACATAATCATGGGCGTCATGATGTATAGACAGCCAATAGTAGCCACACTGTAATACCTTATAGGCATTTTGAGCTCCGATGTGATGACCACCCCACTAACGACGAGTGTCATGCTTCAAGAATACTAATCATTTCCACTTTAGGAACAAATCTACGGATGATCCCATCAGCACAAAAAGGAAATAAATATGGCTCATCCCAAATGAATTTCTTCACATCATGCATGAACTTGCTATGTTGATGGGTATTCAAATAAGGAGACACTATATCACTCACCAAGTAATTAGAAAAGTCGTCAAAACAGGGTATAAGATCATTTGAGGCTGCCATAACTCTCTATCAAGGAAGGAGTTGTTGAGGTCAAGACCATCATCAAATTTCACTATCGCTTCATCTGCTAACCTAGAAAGATGGTCGGCTACCTAATTTTCTAAGCCTTTTTTGTCAATCAGATCAAAATTAAATTTTTTCAAGAGGACTAGCCATCTGATCAGTCGTGATTTTGCATCCTTTCTAGCCATCAGATATTTGAGCATTGGGTGGTCTGTGTGCACTATGACCTTATCTCCCAACAAGTATGAACGAAATTTTTCAAAGGCAAATATTAAGGCAAAAAATTCCTATTCAGTGACTGTATAATTTTTTTTGAGCTACATTAAGAGCCTTACTAGCATAGTAGATAGGATGCAAGATCCTCTCCTTGCACTCCCCCAGCACCACACCTAGTGCAACCCCATTTGCGTCACATATTAGTTCAAAGGTTTTGACCAGTTAGGAGCCACAATAATGGGTGCCAAAGTCATCTTTCTTTTCAATTCTTTTAAGGCTTGCATGCGTGCATCATCGAACACAAACTTGGCGTCTTTTTCCAACAACTTTCACAAAGGTTGCAACATTTTAGGAAAATCCTTTATGAAACGACAGTAGAACCCTCTGTGACCTAAAGAACTCCTAATACCTTACATAGAAATTGGTGGTGGTAGTTTCTCGGTAACCTCGATTTTTGCTTTATCCACCTCAATTCCCTTGCCAAAAATTCTGTGACCAAGCACGTTGCCTTCTTTAACCATAAAATGAGATTTTTCCCATTTCAGCACCAGGTGACTCTTAATACACCTCTGTAACACATCAAGTAAATGTAGCAAGTAGTCTTCAAAAGACTGACCAACAACACTAAAATCATCCATGAACACCTCAATAGTGCTTTCAGCCATGTAAAAAAAAATAAACACCATGCATCTTTGAAATGTTGCTGGAGCATTACATAGTCCAAAAGACATTCTCTCAAATGCAAAGGTACCACATAGGCATTTGAAAGTTGTCTTCTCTTGATTTTTAGGCACAATAACAATCTGATTATACCCGTAATATCCATCAAGAAAGCAATACCACCCCTTCTCTGCAAGTTTGTCAAGCATTTGATCCATGAAGGACATGGAAAAATGATCTTTCTCGGTAGAAGCATTGAGTTTTCTGTAATCCATACACACTCTCCATCGGTGACTGGTCGCATAGGAATCAACTCTTATTTCACATTGGGCATCACTGTGATACCTCCCTTCTTTTGAAAACGTTGTACTAAACTAACCCATTCACTATCAGCGATCGGATAGATTACTCCTGCGTCTAACCGCTTGATGATCTCTTTCCGCACTTCCTCTTGCTTTGGGGGATTCAACCTTCTCTGACGTTTGATACTTGGTTTTAATCCTTGACTAGGTGAATCTTATGGGTACATATCCCGGGGTTTATCCCAATGATATCTGCAATGATCCACCCAATGGCATTTTGAATTGCTTGACAACGGAGACTAGGGCCTCTGTTTAGACCTTACTTAAATTGGATGCAAATATGATTGATAACGTGTTGTTTTCTCCCAAGTATGCATATTTCATATGCACTGGTAAGTGCCTTTAACTCTAACTCATGTGGGACTTCTACGAAAGGCTCGAAGGTGGAGCTTTCCTATTACACAAATATAACTCCAACCTAACTTGTCGTCTAGGCCCAAATGACACTCCAAGAGCATTTACCTTTTCCTCATAATCAGGAATGCTTTCACCATCAATGTTCATCAACACAGCTGTAAAAGGTTCGACTCCCAACCTCAACTTAATCGGGATCTCCACTTCATCGTCCTCACTCATTTCAATTATTAAGACGTCCTGAAACTCACAACTCTTTCTATCTTTTTGGCACACTTGGAACACACTGCCTCTTTGCCAAGTCTGAAAGTAAGCAAACCCTTTTCCATATAAACCAACGCGTGACCTATGGCTAAGAAAGGTCTTCCCTAGATTATAGGAACTGCAAAATCAACCTTACAGTCAAGTATAACAAAATATATGGGAAATATAAATTTATGTACCTTGACCAGCACATCATAAAGTATCCCCACAGGTTTCTTGACTTTTCTGTCCTCCATTAGCAACCGCATCTTTGTAGGGCCAAGGGAGCCCAAGATGAGCCTTCTGAATATGGAAAGAGGCATTAGGTTAATGGTCGCTCCCAAATCACATAGTGCTTTGGCAAATGCAAGTTCCTCAGCACTGCATGGTATGGTGAATGCACTCGGATCTTCATGCTTCTGCACTCAAGACTTTGTGGTGATGGCACTACAATGTTGAAAATTTTGGGCGAGGTCTTGGCTAACTTTTTGCTTCTTCTTGACTATATCTTTCATCCATATAGTGTACCATGGCATCCTCTCAAGAGCTTTAACCAAAGGGATGTCCATTGATAACTTCCTAAGCATTGCCGAAAACTGTTCAAACTTACTTCTCTCTTTTCTCTTCACAAGTCTTTGGGGAAAAGACGGAGGGGGCCTTGAAAAGGTTTTATATTTCTTTGGTTTCTCTTTTGTGTTGCGTGCTTTGGTATTTTCATTTACCCTCTTCTTGTTGCTTCCATCCATAACCTTAGTTACTAGTGGGTTGGCAAGGTTTATACCACTATGGGTCATGAGTGCCATACAATGCTCTTCATTTTTGGGATTTTAAATCGTGTTGCTTGGTAAAGTGTCAAGAAGCTTTTTCTTCGACCCCATGCTCTGTTGGTTTTAACCAATTCCTCCATCCTAGTGACTATCAATGCAAAAGGTTGGTCAAGAAACATGCCTCCCATGATTGTGTCGGTTCAAGCTTGACTATTCTCATTAAGCGCCGGATAGAAAATCTCAACCAAGGCATCCTCAACAATCTTATGATCGGGGACCATCCTTAAGAATTTGGTGAATCTCTCTTATGTGGTACTAATAGAGTCACCCTAAAATTGCTCGAAATTGTTTACTTGATCTTTGACCCTTAGCTTCAATGATCTTAGGAAATATCTTTCCAAAAACACTCACTAAAGCTCTGCATAACTTATTATCATACCCGGAGGAAGCTCAGACAATCAGATAGCTGTATTTCCCATCAGTGACAATGGTAACACCCTCAAACAAACGGCACCAAGAGAAAGATTTTGTGTCCCCATGATACTCTAGTGGACGAAGACAACATTGTGGAGATGGCGATGGGGATCCTCTGAAGGTAGCCCTGTGAACAATCCATGGTTTTGGAGCATTTGAAATAACCCTTTTGACACTGATAACTTAGCGTCCGCTGGTAATGAAGGCAACACTATAGCATCAGTAACGTCCATGGCCATAGGGATCAGGCGATATTGGTTCCAACTATAAGCATTCTTGTTGAAATCCCTAAGTTGCGGCCTATCATCCCTGGGGGGTGGATTTTCTTCTCTTCCAATATCATCATTCATATTCATTTCTTCCTCAACATTGATATTCTAATTCACTTGAGCCATTCTTCGAAAAAGTCGATGGATCTCTAAATTGATCAGAGCTAAAGGATTGACTTGGCTCCTGTGCTGGGCATACAACCTAGTACACCCTTCATGTAGAATCAAACAACAAAAACAAAAATAAAAGTAAAATACAGGAGAGTTTAGCAATTAGTATTTGAACTAACCAATAGTGAAATCAAGTTAAACCCTAGTTGTATTCCCCGACAACAGCACCATTATTTTTGATCTGATGTTCATGCTCCAATAAGAAAGCGGTTTCTGTCAGTAATTAACATAACCGAAGGTTAGGGTCAAATCCATACGAAATACAGGGCTTGACTACAAGAATTCACTATTAATCATTTCGAGTATTTATGAATAGAATCTCTAAATTGGGGAGCGGGGTAGTGATTTAAGAACAAACATAAAAGTAAACACTATACTATTATCTGAAGAAATACTGAAATTTAGGGACAACTTGGGAATTATGTTCAACATGGTTCGTTGACTCGATTACCCTAGACAACATAACTATAATTGGGAATTTGCATGCAGGATTGTAGCTTAGGTTCTTCCAGCTCACTTGTGAAAGTGAAGGTCGAATATCACCATAGTGCTTGGTCGGCAACCATGGTATGCCAACTAATCGTTGCCTATTGTCCCAGTCAACCTCCCATTGGTCAGGTTTTGTTAAATAGACGAGAACACATCAATCGAATTATTTCATCTACTTTCCTTTTTCTATTCGTCACTACCTTGGTCAGGATCGTGATAGTATGTGGGGTTTGGTGTTCGCCACCACCAAACTACTATCAAATTGAAGGGAAATAAATAATACATTCAAAACTCCATTCACAAAAATTTAATTAATCCAGGTTATCTCAAATCAACTACACATAGTTCCCACAACCGCAGGTTCTGGGTGCTTAGCTACTCATGGCTAAGGCAAAACCAACAAGAATGCAAATACAAGACATTGTTGAGAATTTTACCCAAAGCAATGAAGATAGATAATACCACAAGTTGCAAACCATAAGCTTGATAGATGGAGAATGATTACAATGTGATGCTTGCAATCCCCGAAAGTGGGTTTTCCAATAGAAAAGAAGAATCTACGATAAAATCCTAAAATATTCTAGAGAGAATATTCAATGTCTATATTTTTGAATCTCACATCTTTTCTCTCTCAAATAAACCCTAAAATAAAGTATTTATTGTATTTAATAACTTAACCCTAAAATTACACAGTAAAGAAAGCAGGCAGTAGGTACGTCTCATAGGTACAACTCACAGGGTGACCTACGAGTCGTAATCGGGGTCTTGTATTAGGCACTTGGCATTTTAGACTTGACTGTTACAACCCACTAGTAGGAGTTATTGCTTGGGATATGACTCGTATGTCCACTCATGTTCTAGGCCTTTAGTTTTTGGTCTAAAATTTTGGCTCTCTATTTCTTACTATGAGGCCACCTACACGAGTTTTAGTGAGACCTATGACTCGTTGGGTGGCCCCATAAAGCTGACCTCCATTTTGTATATTTCTAACTTTTTCTCTTTATTTCTAGCTACGATATCACCCTACGACTCGTTGCTTGGGCAAGGGCTCGTAGGTAAGTTCGTATGTCCTGCACTTCAGCAAAAATATGTAATTTTCTCCCAACATCATTCCAACCTACCTTTTCTGCAATAACACAAAAACATATGATAAACATAAAAATCGCATTAAGAACTAACAAAATCCTTTAGGCATTAAATGTGTTGTATTTTGGCAGCACATCACTTACTTTCTTGGCCCTGCCCACGTAAGGTCTTTACGGGCTATAACATATTCCATGGGCCATTTGATAACTCTTATAGTATCTTCTTTAAAACTCCAAATTTCTTTTATGTCTGGGATCCCACTCACAAAACCATCTACGGGATGTCACTTGGTCCGTGGGTTACCCCACAATTGAAAAGTTCCCCTTTCTTGAAGTTCTATGTTTAAGACCCGAACCTACAAACCATATATCATCTTATGGGCCATAAGTGGCCCATAAATCGGACTTCAGGTCATTTTTCAGGCCAACTTTCCTATACTGAAGGCTTCTAAACTGGGTTATTACAAAATCTTCCCCTTAGGAATATTCTTCCTAGAATATACTTAAAGGTAGGCTCTAAAGTGTAAACTAGCAACTAATAACCATTATGTATGCAAAAATGCAAATCAAGAATCATTTCCCAAAAGTTTTAGATTCCATACTTTAACATTGTCTCAAAACATTTCATAAACATCAAAATAAATACATACATCATGAGAAACTAGAATGCATGGAATTTGACATTACCTTATGCTTGAGTAGAGTGGAATAGGTATGGATAGAGCTTCATCATACTTGCTTCTGCTCTCCATACAACACCCTTGACTGGTTGGTTTCTTCAATGTACTTTAATGGATGTAACTTCCTTGTTCCTTAGCTTTTTCACTTGTCAGTCTAGGATTTCAACTGGTACCTCTTCATAATTCAAATCCTCTTAGACGTCCATATCATGCAAAGGAATTATGGAACATAGGGTCACCTATAAATTTCCTCAACATTGACACGTGGAAAACTGGATGAATCAAGTGCAACTCGTTAGGTAGATCCAATTCATATGTTACTTTTGCCACCCTTCCTACCATCTTTTATGGTCCCACATTTCTAGGACTTAATTTCCCTTTCTTACCGAAATGGGGAACACCTTTCATTAAAGATACCTTTAAATAGACCCAATCACCAACTTGGAACTCAAGTTTCCTTCTTCTTACATCTGAGTAGGACTTTTGTCAACTTTGGGCTATTTGCAATTTCTCCCTTATGCTTTTAGTTTTTTCCATAACATTTCATCACCAAGTCCAGTCCTAATAATGGCACCTCACTAACTTTGAACCACTCGATAGGTGATCTACATCATCTACCATACAACTCCTCGAATGGTGCAATCCCAATACTTGCATAAAAGCTATTGTTGTAGGCAAACTCGATCAGTGGCAAATGTTCATACTAACTTCCCTTGAATTCCAACCCGTAAGCTCTCAACATATCCTCCAATGTCTGAATAGTCCTCTTGGCTTGCCCATCGATTAGAGGATAAAAACCTGTACTCAACTTCACCCTTATGCCTAGTCCTCTTTGGAAGGATTTCCAAAAGAAAGAAGTGAATTAAACTTCACGATTCGATATAATGGACTATGAAATTCCATGAAACTTTACCAACTATAGTCCTCAACATTGAATGTAATCTTCACTACTAAGAATGAGCTGACTTTGTCATGCGGTCAACTATCATCCATATAGATTCAAAATGCTTTCTGGTCTTTGGCAACCTAACTACATAATCCATGTTGACCTCTTCCCACTTCCGTGTAGGAATGTCGATGTCTTGAGCTAGGCCATCCTTCCTTTGATCTTTAACTTAGACCTGCAGGCAATTAGCACATTCGGACACAAATTAAGGTGTGCTCTTCTTCATCCTATTCCACCAATAAATCTCTCTCAAGTCTCTATACATCTTGTTGCATAATCAATCAATATTTCATAAACCCTAACATAGTTTATGCTCATAATTCATAATAAAAGTTACCCACAAGTAATACAACTTGAAAACAGGAAATTTTCATGAAAAGGAAGATTGGGCTCCATGGGTGAAAGGACCCAATGGATGAAACCTACATACCTCAAACATGAGTTTTCTTGAGATGATCTTAAAGGAAACTTAGAGCTTGAAGCAAATCCTTGAGTCCCAAAATTAAGCTTGAAATCCTTGAATTTTGAATAAGATATTTGGTTAAGTCATAGAGAGATTTTTGTGAGGGTTTTGAGTGATATAGATTTGAAAAATTGCTAAGTATGGCAGATTTTACGTTTAAATGAGCATGGGGCTATTACTCCATTGTCCTTGGATAAAGTAAGAAAACTGGGGAAAATATTACATTGGTCCCCATCCTGTCTGCGACGCGGACCAAATATGGAGGAGCAACTAACTATTCCGTGCCCGTGGTACATCGCAGCTAGGGCACGGACAGACAGTGTCTCGCGAACAAATGATCAAAAATTATTTTTCTCCATGGGTCTTTTAAAATTCGAGATATACCTATTCGCCACTCAATTTTGCCCCCGATCAAGAATATGAAATTGAACTTTTGATATCACGCATTGATTTTGATATATACGGAAATTATGATTATGGGCATTCAAAGCACATTTTTATGGTGTTTCAATTCCGTGTGATTAGACATAGCACCGATTGAGGCTTAAGATGGGGGCTCGACACAAACCATCCTTCTATAGAGTCTTTAGTCTCTAAACTACGTGCCACCATAGGATTATATATTAGCTTTGCTATGCTAGGAGATCCATCTAGTGCATATTATGATGTTTATCATGTTTGGTTTGCTTTGGCAAGTAGACCATACTTTGCCAAGGGGTGTCATGCCCAACCACCTATACAAAGGGGGTGTCATGTGTGTATTCCAAGTTGTAGCTTCTTGGTCTATGTCGGTTGAGGTCTCTTCCGACGCATGTATGTTATATTATGCAAGTTAAATGTTTTACAAGCATGTTTTATTACAAGCATTGATCATGCATATCATATTGAGATTATATATCCATTGATTATGATTATGCATTTTTAGTATTATGGCTTATGTCTTTGATGCATTGCACCCCGCATAATTGTTACAGTCAAACGTACTAATGCACACCCCATGCCTACATGATATCACCATGTAGGAATCGGATCTCCTTTTGAACATTCTCCTCCATGTGGTTAGTTCGCTTCCCAAAGAAGGCTTTGGTGAGTCCTCAATTCTGAGGACTATCACGACCCAAGCCTAGGTCCTAGACATGACACAGTGCAATAGAGAAACCGAAGGGAGCCGAAGCAAGCCTCATAAAGCATAATTACAAATCCCTGGTCGCGGAAGCAAAAAATCAAGCATTCAAAGATTAAAGATTGGGGAAAACGAGGCTAAGGGAAAGGCTTGCACAATATCATGGTCAAAAGACAAGAGTTAAACTCATATCATAGATAATTAATATGTCTAACAAACACCTCTACTACATAGATAAGAGTGGGGGCCAAGAGAAGGTAATCGGGCCCACTCTCATAGTCAAATATAACAAAAAAAAAGAGTCTCAATACATATTCATAGAGCATAGCCTAGGTCCTCGAAGTGGAGCACTCACCAACTAGCTTGAATAGCACCAAACTAGCCACGTGGAGGAGGAGGATCAACTTGGGCACCGGTTCCTACATGGTGACATCATGTAGGCATAGAGTTTGCTTGAATGTACCAAGTATATAGGATGCAATGCAACCATAAGTACGCATCACAATCAAAATGCATAATATTAAGCAATATACATAATATAACAACATGGCATGTATGTCTAATGCTCAAGTAAAACATGCTTAAGTAGTTAATGCTCATATAGGATATCATATGTGTAGAAGAGACCAAGCTAGTTTTTCATGGTATAAACCCCTGGGTGGTTGTGTGGTATAAACCCCTCACATGGTTGATGATAATCATACCTTACCAACATGGAGGCAAAGCATAAAACCCTCGCATGGTTGATGAGCATAAGCCCCCAACATGGTTACCCGGTCTCTTGTCCCCTCAGATAGGGTATGGTCTAATGCAACACTTTATATAGAGTATATCATATACATAAGCCCATTTCATCATCTTAACATCATTCATATCATATCTCATGCTTTTGGACCTTCATTTCCTCAAGAAACCCTAGCCGGATATTTTATCAAACACCTTGGGGGTGTGTAATGGTGGTAAAAGACCACGCAATTTAGTGATGCAATTATGCAAGATAATCTATTGTAAAACCATCAATCAACACCTTGCAACACCCCAAAGACATTCACATAAAAACCTCTCTTCAAATCCAACCTTAGATAAAAGATTTAAAGCTCAAAACATAGCAAAACAGTCACAACTTTACATAGCTTGAATATAGTGTGTAGTGAATTTCATAATGATCAAGACCCATTTGTAAATCAACTTTAGATCATGCAATTTATGAAAAATGAGGCTTGGTATCATGGTCGAAAGGAATACATGAAAAGAAACCCACATATCTTAGCTTACAGATGAACTTGGTGAAGATTGGAGATGAAGACTTGAAGCTTGAAGAAGAACCTTGAAGGAGAACCTTAGCTTGGGATGAGGGTTTGGGACTTGAGTTTGGGGAGTGAAAGTGTGACTATGTGTTTGAGTGAGTATTGGGAAATATTTTTTTATTTAGGGTAGTATGAGGGTAAAATATGACAAAGTATAGGTAAAAACACGTATAGGAACTTTTAGGCCCAAGATTTAAGGTCTTGGATCGAAGCTGAAAAGCAGAGTATCTAAATACGTAGGAGTGCGTTGCGAGGGGGACGTAAAAACCCCTCTGAAAATCGCACCTTGGAATGTCATAATTGCTAAATCTTTGCTCTTAAATTGGGGTTAGACCCTTTTCCACCTAATTTGGACTCCCTAAGCAAGAATCCGAAGTCGGAATTTTGAAATAACGAATGGATGTTAAGATATACGAAAATTAAAAATTCTGGCATCCTAAGGCACTTTTTGGGCACTTTTGGGGGTCGTCACAATATCTCCCCCTTGGGAACATTCGTTCCCGAATGTAAAATAGATGTAGAAGAGAAGAGTGATCATCAACTAATCAACCCCAACAAGAATGCAACATAACATGTAGAACACCATTTTGAAATTCTCAACATAAGTGTAAAATCATCATAAGTTTACCAACTTAAACATGAATGCATATGAATGACATAGGGGCTGAAATATGAGATTTGAAACCACATAGGGGACTTAGGATTACTACCTCAGGCTTGAGTGGAGTGGAAAAGATGAGGATACCGGTTTTGCATGTCCGCTTCGGCCTCCCATGTAGCACTTTCAACTTGTTGGTTCCTCCAAAGGACCTTAACGATGCCACTTCTTTGTTCCTCAATCTCTTTACTTGCCTATCCAAGATCTGAACCAGAACCTCCTAAATAAGTCAAGTTATCCTCAACACCAACAACATCAATAGGCACAATGGCATTAGGATCACCATTCAACATAGAGACATGGAATACCGGGTTAACCAAATTCATTTCTCTAGGCAGCTTTAACTCATAAGCTACCTTAACAATCCTCTCTATAACCTCATAAGGACCAAAATACCTTGGAGTCAACTACCCTTTTTTACCAAAATGGACCACACCTTTCATTGGAGAAACCTTCAAATAGACCAAATCACCTACTTGGAATACTAGGTCTTTCCTTCTTACATTGGCATAAAATTTTTGGTGACTTTGGGCTGTCCTCAACCATTCCCTAATCATCTTAACCTTCTCAAAACCCTCCATAACCAGATCCGCCCCCAATAAGGCCACCTCTCCAACCTTAAACCAACCCTGCAGTGATCTACAACGTCTCCTATAAAGAGCCTCAAATGGAGCCATATCGATACTAGAGTGATAGCTATTGTTGTAGGCAAACTCAATCAAAGGAAGATGGTCCTTCCAACTACCCCTCAACTCCAATACACATGACCTAAGCATATCTTCAAGGGTTTGAATTGTCCTTTTGGCTTGGTCATCCGTTTGAGGGTTGAAGGTCTTAATAAGGTGAACTCTTGTACCAAGAACCCTTTGAAAAGATCTCCAAAAGTTTGAAGTGAATTGTGCACCATGATCCGATATGATGGATAAAGGAACACCATGCAACCTCACTAACTCATGGATGTACAACCTTGCACACTCTTCAGCCCCATATGTGGTCTTAATCGATAGAAACTGAGCCGATTTCATCATCCTATCAACACCATCCAAATGGAGTCAAAACCTTTCTAGTCTTGGGCAACCCAACCACAAAATCCATATTAATCACCTCCCACATCCAAGTAGGGATATCTATGTCTTGGGTTACGCCACCTGGCCTTTAATGTTTAGCTATGACTTGTTGACAACTATGGCAATCGGAAACAAATTTAACAATGTTCCTTTCATGCCTCCCCACCAATACACATCCCTCAAGTCTCTATGTATTTTGGTGGAACCTGGGTGAATAGAATAAAAAGAATTGTGGGCCTCATCAAGGATCTTCTCCATCGAACCATCAACACAAGGCACACACAACCTACCTTGGTACCTAAGGGCACTATCTCCCTTTGGGAGAACCTCTACTTTTTCCTCTCTCACCAAGGCCTTCAATTCAAGCAAAGAAGATTCAAGATCTTGTTTTGCTATCACCTCATCAACCAAAGAGGACTTAGACCCATCAACAACAACCACACCATTATCACCAACCTCATCCAACCTAACCCCCAATCTAGCCAATCCATACACCTAACTAGCCATCTCCCTATTACTACCATCCACATGAGCTAGGCTGCCCATGGACACCCGACTCAAAGCATCTGCCACCATATATGCCTTACCTGGATGATAATGCACACTCATGTCATAATCTTTGAGAAGTTTTAGCCACCTCCTTTGTCTAAAATTGAGATTATTTTGAGTGAAGACATATTGAAGGCTCTTATGATTGGTGAAGACATCTACAGGAACCCCATTAAACTAATGACTCCAAATCTGTAATGCAAACACGACGGCGGCTAACTCTAGATCATGGGTCGAGTAATTCCTTTCATATACCTTGAGTTGTCTAGAAACATAAGCTATAAACTTACCATTTTGCATAAGCACACAACCCAAACCAATTCTAGATGCATCATAATACACAATAAAACCCTCAAACCCATTCGGTAGTGACAATATAGGAGCAGACACAAGCCTATCCTTCAATGTTTGGAAGCTTCTCTCACATTCGTCGGTCCACTCAAACTTAACATTCTTTTGAGTCACTTTGGTCATAGGGGAAGCAATATAAGAGAACCCATTCACAAATCCTCTATAATAAGCCGCAAGACCTAAGAAGCTCCTAATAACCGACAGGGTCAATAGTCTAGCCCAATTCCTAATCACATCGATTTTCTTAGGATCCACTTTTATACCACCCCCCAACACCACATGGCCCAAGAATGCAATCTCTTTCAACAAAAATTCACATTTACAATATTTATCATACAATCTTACCTCCCTCAATCTATGTAACACAACCCTCAAATGACCCATATGCTCCCTCCAACTGTGAGAGTAGATCAAAATGTAACCAATAAAGACCACAATGAAGGAATCAAGGTAAGGTTTGAAGACCCTATTTATTAGGTCCATGAAGATGGCCAGCGCATTGGTCAACCCAAACGACATCACAACAAACTCATAATGCCCATATCTAGTCTGGAAGGCAGTCTTGGGAATATCACACTACCTCACCCTCACTTGATGATACCCAAACCTAAGATCAATCTTAGAGAAGAAGCTAACCCCTTGCAAATGTTCAAACAAGTCATTGATTATTGGAAGAGGATGTCTATTGTTTATAGTGACCTTATTAAGTTGTTGGTAATCAATGCACATTCTAAGTGACCCATCCTTATTTTTCACAAACAACACTGGTGCACCCCAAGGTGATTGACTAGGCCTAATAAATCCCTTCTCCAACAAATCTTTCAATTATTCCTTTAACTCCCTCAACTCTGTCGGGGCCATATGATAAGAGGGAATAGAGATAGCTTGAGTATCGGGAAGCAGATCTATCACGCACGGGCCATTAGGACCCTTCCCACATCTAGGGAACACATCAATAGGAGCCATCCCACCAACACCTTGAGGCCTAGGGAAGTCATTGGCAAGCACCCTATTAGTAGCATGAGGAGGCCCTTAGCCTTGACAAAATTTAGCACCCTTTTGGAATTTACCTTCAAATCGGGCCTTCTTAGCCTCATGCCCCTACCTCTTCCTCAATTTCTCCTCCTCCATTTACTTGGCATAGGTCATCAAGCAAGAAAAGTTCATGTCACTAATTAGCATTGCGGACGACATTCTTCATTTACCAAGTCAGAGACCCCCATCATGAACTTATTCATCCTAGATCTAGGATCGACCACCAAATGAGGAGCACACTTTGATAGTTGATTAAACTTGAGGGCATACTCCCGCACACTCATAGCACCTTGTTTCAAGTTCATAAACTCTACCAACTTTACCTCCCAAAGCTCAAGAGGAAAAAACTAATTAATGAAGGCCTATTTGAACTCCTCCCAAAGTACCACTTTACCAACCCCCTTCTCACCCTTCCATTGCTCATACCAAATTTGAGTTTCCCCTTTGAGTTGGTATGCCGCCAACTTCGCCTTTTCTTTTGGCCCAAAGCCCATGATATTTAAGATTTTGTAGACCTCATCAATGAACTCCTTTGGATCTTCATCCATCTTTGACCCATGGATAACTGGAGGATTCATCCTCATGAAGTCTTTTACACTAGCCCCGAGGTAGAAGCCTAAGGGGCTTGGGCCCCTTGTTGAACTTGGTTGGCCACCTTTTGGGCAAGCATAGTAAGAGCATACCGGAGCTCACCATTGGTAGGTTGCTCCTCAGGAGTTTGAGCCCTTTATCCTCTAGTGTTTAGCATGATCTAGCATAGGACGGAACAATTTTTAGGGGGGGAAAATCACTATAACTCTATAGCATGACATACAACACGAATAGGGGAAACATTTCCTAAAACAACTCTTAGCCTCCTACTCATAGTCATGGCGCGCTTCACAACCATGAATAGGACTCTAACCAATCCGGTGTGTTGGACTCCAAGGCTCTATCAACCTAGTGCTTTGATACCAAGTTTATACAAGCCATGACTAGGTCCTAGACGTGACATGGCGTAATAAGGAACTCGAAGAGACCCGAAATATGCCTCCTAAAGCATCATTACACATCCTTCGTCGCGGAAACAACAAAATAAAGCATTTAAAGATTAAAGAATGGGGGAAATGGGGCTAAGGAAAAAGGTTGCATAATATCATGATCAAAAGACAAGAGTTAAACTCATACCATAGATATTTAACATATCCAACAAACACCTCTACTACATAGACAAGAGCGAGGGCTAAGATAAGGTAATAGTCTCACCCTCATATTCAAATAAAACATAAAAAGAGTGTCTTAATACATATTCAGAGAACATAGAGCAGGTCCCCAAAGTAGAGAACTCACCAACTAGCTTGAATAACAACGGACTAGCTATGTGGAGAAGGATCATCAATTTGGGCACCAATTCCTACATAGTGACCTCATGTAGGCATAGAGTATGCGTTAGTACGTTTGAATGCACTAAGTATGTAGGATGCAATGCAACAATAAGTAGGCATCATAACGAAAATGCATAATATTAAGCAATAGACATAATATAACAGTATGACATGTATGTCTAGTGCTCATGTAAAACCTGCTTAAGTAATTCATGCTCATATAGGATATCATATATGTTGAAGAGACCAATCTATCTGTTCAAGATAGAAACTCCTTCGTGGTTGTGTGGTATAAACCCCTCACATGGTTGATGGTAGTCACACCTTACCAACACGGTGACACAGTATAAACCCCTTGCATGGTTGATGAGTATAAACCCCCAACATGGTTAGCCGGGCTCTTCTCCCCCCGGATAGGGTATGGTCTAATGCAATACTTTATATAGAGTATATCATATACATAAGCTCATTTCATCATCATAACATCATTCATGTTATATCTCATGCTTTGGACCTTCATTTCCTCAAGAAACCCTAGCAGGACATTTATCAAACACCTTAGGGGTGTGTAATGGGGTAAAAGACCATGCAATTTAAAGATGAAATCATGCAAGAAAATATATTGTAAAACCATCAATCGATACCTTGCAACAACCCAATACTTTCACATCAAAACCCCTCATCAAATCCAATATTACATCCAAGATATAAAGCTCAAAATATAGTAAAACAGTCACAACTTTACATAGCTTTAACATAGTGTGTAGTGAATTTCGTAATGATCAAGTCTCATTTATAAATCACCTTTAGATCATGCAATTTAGGAAAATGGAGGCTTGGGTATCATTGGTGAAAGGAACCCATGAAAAGAAACCCACATACATTAGCTTATAGATGAACTTGGTGAATATTGGAGATAGAGATTTGAAGCTTGAAGAAGAAACTTAAAGGAGAACCTTAGCTTGCGATGAAGGTTTGGGACTTGAGTTTGGCGAATGAAAATGTGGCTAAGTGCTTTAGTGAGTATTGGGAAATGTTTAGGGTAGTATGAGTGTGAAATATGACTAAGTATAGGTAAAAACACATATGGGAACTTTTAGTCCCAAGACTTAAAGTCTTGGACCGAAGGTGAAAAAAAGAATCCCAAAATACATAGGGGCACGTCGCGAGGGGGACGTGAAAGCCCCTCTGAAAATCACACCTTGGAATTTCGTAATTGCTAAATCTTTGCTCTTAAATCGGGGTTAGACCCCCTCCCACCTAATGAGTATTCGAAATAACAAATGGATTTTGAGATATATAGAAATTAAAAATTCTGGCATTCCGAGGCACATTTTTTGGCACTTTTTGGGGTCCTTACAAGAACAATATCTACTTATTTCATGTTATGTTGAGACTCCTTTTCATGTTGAATACTTATTATTATGAGGGTTAGCCCGGGGATTGTCTTGGCCCCCGCGCCATTCTAAGGTAGAGGTATTGTTGGATACTATGTTTGCTTATGTTATGTGCTTGACTCTTCTCATACTTTTATGATTGACAAACACTTGCCTTGGCCCCGTTTTCCCTTTTTACTAGTTGACTCTTAATATTGATTTCTTTTGCTTCCGTAACTAAGGATGTGTGCATGTAACAAGCAAGAGTCTTGTTTGGGTTGTTTTGGACTTCTCAATCGCTATGTCACATCTAGGCCCTAGGCTTGGGTCATGAAGGCGCACCTTCACTTAGGCCAAAACCCTAAGTTGAGGGTGGCTGCTACAAAAGGGTGAAACACAAAAATGAGGGGGAAAGATAGTGATATAGAGAAAACGAGAAAAATCATGTACCGGATGCAAGAAAGATAAGTGATGCCTTATTTGTGAGCTAAAAAGAAAAATGAAGTGGAAAAGCAAGGGGAAAAGCTAAAAAAATGAAACTAAAGCACCTAGAAAAGCTTGAAATAGGAGAAAAGGGAGAATAGAGTGAAAGTAATAGTGTTGGTAGGGCAAAAGTTTAGAAAAATGTAGTGGCAAGTAGGGCCTTTAGTCTCTATGTTACAAAAATATCATACCAAAGGCACCTGAGCCTACGTTACAAGCCTATAAAATCCTAAAGAGATCCTAGTCTGAGTAATCGAAGAGTATAGAGGCAAGCCTTTGGTATTGGGCATGATGCATGAAAATCTGTTGTGAGGGTGAGTGATTTTGCATAATCCTAAGATTATACATGAAATCATCATTGAGAGTGAGATATGAGACTTCTTTCTATGAGGGCACTTGCATTGCGTTGTTGGTATTAGACTTATTCAGAGATTGTGGCTTGTTGATAGTACCTCACTTTTCATAGTTGTGTTGTTACATGTATTAGAATGTATTGGTTTGCTAGATGACGATCTGATTCTATTTTGAAAAAGTGGTGTGGGTAACTATGTTTAAGTATGATGTGATGTATCTCATTAGGTTTAGATATGTGTGTTACTGTACTACTTATATGATACAGTGCATGGCTTGAGGACAAGCAACAATTTAAAGTTGAGGGTGTTGATGTGTTGTCAAAATATAACACTTTTGATGTTTAAAACTTGCAATTTTTTCTGTTCTCAATGTGATGTTAGTGGGTTTTCTGTGTTTTATTTGAAGGATTCTAGAGTTGGCATTGATTTTTGGAAGAAAATGCAGAATTTGCTATTTTGATGAAGTACGATACCCTTTACAGGCCGTAATGTATTCTACGGGTCGTGAAGGAGGTTTCATGGACAATTCCAGTGAGGGGCTAATTTTCTGAAGTGTATTCTATGAACATGTAGATGGGTCTTGGACTACTTTATGAGTCGTAGATCATGTTTCGTGCCCTGAGGATCAGAGAACAATAACTTTCTGAAGATTCATCAGACGAAACCCTATACGAGCTATAGAGGGTGTCATAGATCACAAGTTCAGTTTTGCAGCAACAACATATGAGAGTCTGATTATGGGCCATGGAACACAATATGGCCCATAAAGCTATCCGTGAGGCGTGTTGACCCGATTATCCTATTTCGTTTAGGACTTGTATTTTAAATACTATAAATAATCTTTTAGGTTAGGTTTCATTAAGTTTTGGCAAAGAATTAAATAGTTTTAGAGAAAAATAGTGAGTTTGAGTAGAGAAAACATTGGAGAGTTTTGGGAAACACTTGTACATTTTGTCATTGTAGTTTGGATTTTCTTGTGTTTAATTCAATTTTGTAAGTGCTTTATTATGTTATTCGAATTCATAAGTTTTCCATATACATAAATCATAAGTTGCTAAATCCACAACTAGTGTTGTGGAAACCATGAAGACCTAACAAGGTAAAAATTGCGAAATTCATAATTCTTGGAAAGTGTGCATGCATGTACTAATTAACTGTCTTCATTTTGCATGTTTTTTGGTGGTGGCCAACATTAGAACTCGCTTAGTGTTACTGACCGGACCAATAAAGTAATGAATAAGAAAAGAGATTTATTAAGAAGATCTGGTTGACGTGTTCTCGTTTAATCAAACAAACTAGACCAAGGGGAGGTATTTGGATTAATAACTAAGGGTTACTAATGGACGTTGCAGAGATTGGCCACGTGACATAGTGAAATTCGCCTCTCACTAGACAAAAGAATTTGCTGAACTTAAATTATTGTCCTACATGATATACACTAGAAAAAAATTAGGTTATTCAGTGGTGCTGAGTTAAGGAATCATGGGGAACACAATACCCTAGTCTCTCTCCATATTGGTTAAACTCCTGTGTTAGGTTTACTTTTCTACTTGTTATTACAAACCTCTTTTTGGGTAGATAAGTTGGTTAATCACTCGAATTGCATTAATTGAATTCTCTTAAGTCTACATATTCCCTGTGATTTCGACCCTAACCTTCGTTAGATTCTATTTCTTGACAACGACCGCTTTATCCTCAATAAGGAGGGGTAACTTTGGCAACATCAATGCCATGAACGAAGAAACATTAGAATGTAATAGCAATATGGATAATCATAATCAATAGAATGAGCGTATGATATGAATTATCAATGCTTGTTTAAACTATGAATCGATGCATCATAAAACCTTTCATCACCTAGCATCTATATGTGAGATTAAGACCATAACCGACAATAAGATCATGCCGACTATTATATGGAATGCTGATGTTCCTTCTACACTGATTGAAAGAGGATCTACTTATTGAAGGTAGACTTGACCCTTACCCTATAGGATCTATCCTAACATAGTGGGAATCACATGTACATATAGACCCCATTCTTTAGGCTCTATCCTAGCACGGTGAGTATCACATGAATGAAATGCTAAAATGATTCATTAGCTTGACTTATAGGTACATAATCATAAACCTAAAGTGGCACGTAGTTATGAGACTTGGGGATTTATATAAGGATCCTTCGGGATAGTTCCCCTCACACAAGCTCATTCGGTGCTAAGTCAAATCCCAGGGAATACATAATCATGCGTATACATAGCTTTAAACATAATTCATACTTAATTAAAATTACACTTTCATGTCCTATAAAATAAAAGTCATAACCTCATGAAAATGGTTCATGTCATAGGAATAGTCCATCTACATAATTTTTACATAGTGTGGGTATGCTCTCCATCTTGTTATCATTTCATTAACACTAGGGCCTTAACTCACCCTGGTCATCATCATTAAAACAGACTTTCACATTTTGAATCATATTCATGAAAATTATAACTTTATAATGAAAAATAAGGGCCATGTGTGGGTTCATGAGAAATTGAGCTAAAATCTTGCAATTAGACAAAAACCATGTAGGAATCATGAAATTGAAATCAATTGGGATCATTTATAAAAGAACCCACATCAATTCAACAAGACCTAATATCGTATGCTTGAAATCACTTTAATCTACTTGGATATAATAGAAATCATGTAATTCTTCACAATTCATGTGTAAATAGGCATCGTAATCATGTAAAAATCATAATCAACCATTTTGAATGTCATCATAAAAACCTATAGAAATCCATGTTTAAACTTGAATAAAAGGATATTTGAGTTGGGCTCCACGGATGAATCAAATCCATGAATGAAGCCCTACATACTTAAAGTGAAGAACCTTATAAATTGGAGATAAAAGACCTGTAAATCCTTAGCCAAAAGCTTGAAATCCTAGCTGAAATGAAGTCCTTACTTGAATAGACAAATTTTGGAAATTTGGGAAAGGTTTTGAGAGTAATGAATTAGAATAAAATAGGAATGGGTTTTATAGGAACGGAGTGATTTAAGTTAATTAATGGGATCAAAATGGCGTAGTTAAGCAGTTGAACGAATAGAAAATGACCATACAACCCTTCACTTAAAACTGCTAGAGCCATCTATGAGCCATTGTTTTACAGTTCATAAACAATTCTATGGCTTATGCTTTGGCTCTTCCTTTGCATTGTCCAAAAATTAAGTTATTGGAAAGTAAATTTTAGAACCATAAAACCCATGTATGGTCCATAGTTTCATGTACGGACCATAGAACCCTTCTATAGGACACTCTAAGACTTAATAAAATTTTCTTCTCTTAAGATTGCATCCAAAGACTGCGATGGTTTGGACATGTGCAGAGAAGGAGTACCGATGACCCTGTCAGGAGGTGTGAGAGGCTGGTTTTGGGAGATACTTGAAGGGGTAGAGGTAGACCGAAGAAGTACTGGGGGGAGGTGATTAGACAGGATCTGGCGGAACTTGATCTTACTGAGGA
>JAPFFP010072332.1:0-22934 GCA_026153255.1 Solanum medicagineum
GCTCAATTTGGTCCCAAACTTTCTATTTTAAAACCGATTAAGGACTTCCGAATTAATTATTTTACGGAGTCTAACAGGAATGATAAATTAAGGTGGTTTGGGAGGTAGGGTAAGATGGTGTGGGTTGTGAGTTGGGCTATAATTTTCTGAAAAAACAATTATTTTTACGATTCAAACTATGCTGAAACTATTACGCTGCAAGCCTACATTTTGAACTGATCAACACTCGATGTCATTTTTTATCTGAGCATACTCATAACATGGCATGAAACATAAGCATACACCTACACATGAGCGAAATGCATAATTTAAAGAGAATAGATATAAAGTCACACCTGAAGTTGTTTCGAATTTTCAAAAAGGAACTTTCACTATGTGAGCGTCATATTACCCCCTAAACAATGATGAACTGACATTATTACATTATTTTTTTATCAGTCCAAGATTTTACAAAGCAAATGTTATCAGACATCACTCAATACGTGACACGTGTAAATTAATTTAAATTATAATTTTTTATTTTAAGTTTCTCTTTATTCTTTTTCTCTCTTACTTTTTTACTTGAATTTTTACCAAGTTTAATTTTAATTTCATTTCACCTCCCATTATATCCCCATCTCTTTCTTTCTTCACCTACTACCCTCACCCCCATCCCCTTGAGTTGCGCCCCATCCACCCACCCACCCACCCAATTTCTTTCTTTTTTTCCTTCTTCTTCAGTCAACTTTCTTTTTTTCTCAATAGCTTTTTTTTAATCATACCATTTTCAAGACTTTGTTGAGTTACTAATGATGACAAAACTAATTATTTTCTTAAGCAAATTCAAAAATTTGAAGGAATCATCAATCAATTTATCTCCTTGTTACATAACTTCAAAATTAGAAAGAATAGTTTTGAAAGAATCAATGAATTCCTCAAATATTGGAAGAAATCTACTTGAATTTTGGATAAAATAGCTTAATGATACAACCTGATCCTCTTAAAATCTAATGGGTTTATTCAAAGACTTAAAATCAAACCGAAAGTCTTAGAAACCAAATCAACAGTACATCAAGAACAAAAACTACATAGATCCATAGCTAACTGAATTGTCAAAATTTTATTTTGAGTTTCCTATCACTAAATATCCTCTTTGGTCAACTATCTTATGCTTTCAACTTTCAAAATAAAAAACAACTCTTCCAGAACACATCTAATTACTTCAGGACCTGAGCCAATAGTCCTAATGTTCCAGAGTTGATGAAATTAACAGAATTTTATTCTGAGACTCAAAACTCTAAATGTTGACTAAATTCAACCATTTAAGCTTAGAAGCTTCCAAAACTTCAAAACTTTCAAAAACCTCAAATTTACAATCTAATTTCAAATCAATTTTCAAAAATTATCAAGTACGACTCAGAAAAACTATTAAGAGGGATAAAATGATAAGTTTTAAAATTCTCGAAAATGACAGGGTCATTATATTTACAGATTGTGTTCATTAACCTACAAAAGGCACGCATATGATAAAATTCCTAAAAGGGTACTTTGGAGATGTTTGGAGCCTAGAGGTGAAATGCATATGGCCTACATTAAGGCTATTAAAAGTATATATATAACGGAGTCAAAACTCAAGTTAAGACAATAAGAGATGATTTGGAGCACTTTATGGTTGTGATGGAGTTACATCGGGGATCAATTCTTAGCCCATTCCTTTTTTGCCTTAGTGATGAATATATTGATATGACATATTCAAAAGGGATGTATCATGGCATATTTTATTTCTTATATGCTATATATTGCTTAACGAAACGCATGGTGAAGTTAGTCATAGACTGATGTTTGTATAGAAACCTTGAAGTCTAAAGATTTTAAGTTAAGCCAAACTAAGATAAAGTATGGAACGTAAATTCAGCCGCATGATATATGTTATTTATGAGGTGGAAGTGAAGCTCATTTCACTAGTTATTTCCAAGAGAGAAATCTTCAATTTTCTTGGGTCTGTAATTCAAGGAGACTAGGCAATTAACAATCATATCACACATAGTACTAGAGCAAAATGGGTGAAAACTAGAAGTTTTCCCTGGGGTACTGATCATCATAGAGGAGACAACCCGCTCAAAAGACCCTAATTTTCCGACCAAGATAATCAAAGATAGCCGGCGGGGGCGCGTGCAATAAAAATTTGTTGCCAAGTCTTAAAGGTAAATTTTATATATTGGTGATTAGACTAACACCATTGTATGGGTATTGAGTGTAGGCAAGTTCAAAATTTGGAAGATAAAGGTAACAGAGATGAGAATATCCAGATAGATGTCTAGACGTACTAGGAGAGATATGATTGAGAATAAAATTATTTAATATAAGGTAGGGATGACCTCTACGGCAAACAAGAGAAAGCATGGTCGACATAGGTTGTATATATGAAGATAGGGGTGTGAGGATGTGCTAGTATGAAAGTGTGAGAAGTTGGATATAACATGAACTTGGAGAGACATACGAACGTAGAAGATCAAAAACTGAAGGAAGGTGATTAGATAAGATATGACACATCTTTCACTGACTGAGGACATGATTCTAGATAAAAAATTATACCGACCGAAGACATAAACAACCAACTATTTCAATCTTATCTCGTAACCAGGTCAACCAAATGATAATTATCAAAAAAAAAAAAAGGAAACTCGAGGCCCAAAGTCAGGAAAGAAGAAGAAGAGAACTCGTGGCCCGAAGACAGAATAAAAGGACAAAAGGATGCATAAGCCATAGATACACTTATGGGATCCTGCAAATGACAGGGTGATACTAAAATTGGCATATGTACCAATTTCTGGTGGAACGTTTTCATTGGCCGCAGGACTTTGGGGTTCAACTAATGTCTTCTTAATGACACATGTATTACATTTCTTTCCTATAAATAACATTGATTACTTGTAGGGAAATGGGTTTTTTAACAATAATAAGTATTACATTGATACTTTTATATTCCAACCTTTTTTATTGTTCTACATTCTTCGTTAATCTCAACTCTTAAGAAATTTAAGCTAAAATATCTCCAAACCCAGAATCAACCACACTATACTTTCACCAAAACAAAGCTGAAATATCAAGCATCTAAGCTCTCATTTTATTTCATACTATTCGTTTTAAGCTCATTTATCCATACTTATCAACGCATTTTATTAGCTTCCATAAACGAAGCTTTGCTTGAACAAAAATAGTGGAAGAAGAGAAAAGAGGAACAGATCTAAAGAGAATTCTAATGAGTAAACATTTTCATTCATCTGAACTTAGCTCAATACATGGGTATTTATACACACTAATCACCTGTAGCTTAGCTGTCAATGTAACTAACTTATAACAACTTTATAACTATTTTGATTAGCATTAAATAACTTTGATTAGCACTAACTAACTATTGTCACATCAGCTTGATTATTCTTTTAATAGTCCCCCTCAAGTTGATGGCTTGAATAGGTCTTTCAATCCCAGTTTGCTCAGTAGGTATTCATGTGCTACTCTCCCTAGGCTTTTTGCTAGTTGCTCCTTGGTAGATACATGGTCAATTTTGATCACCCCTTGATTGATTCTTTCTCTCAAAAAGTGGAATTGATATCAATATACTTAGTTCTTTCGTGGAATATAGAATTTACGACAATTTGAATTGATGTATTACTATCACACATTAACTCAACTAGCTGTTGTATTTGAACACCAAATTCCTTGAATAATCTTATTAGCCAAATGATTTCAGCAGAGCAAACAACTATGCTCTTGAACTCAGCTTCTGTTGAGCTTTTGGATATGGTGTCATATTTATTTGACTTCCAGGATATCAGGACTCCACCAAATTGCACAATATAACCAGTAATACATCTTCTAGTTTCTAAACATGCACCCCAATCTGAGTCATAGTAGGCATGTAGTTGGTTGGTTCCTTTAGCAAGCATAAAGATTCCTACACCAGGTGTACCCTTGATGTATCTTACAACCCTCAATGTAGCATCCATGTGTGATCTCTTTAGGCAGTACATGTATTGACTGAGAACTTGAACTACAAAAGTTATGTCTGGCCTGGCCATAGTGAGATATAGTAACCTTTCCACCAACCTCTGATAGGCTATAGGATCCTTCATGATTTCATCCCCACTTGCTTCTTCGTTAGGAATATATTTTTCATATTTCACAGAGGTCAGCCTTTAGTTTATTTCAAGTGGAGTGGCTGCTAATTTTGCTCCACTTAAACCAGCTTCCAACACTAGCTCTGAAGCATATTTCCTTTGACACATCATCATCCCTTCTTGTGATCTGGCCACTTCAATTCTTAGAAAGAATTTTATCTTTTCAAGATCCTTCATTTTGAGCTTTTGCTGCAGATCTTTCCTGGCTTGAGTGATCAGTTCTTGACTACTTACGGTCATTAATAAATCATCCACACACTAAGATGATTACTAGCTTCTTGTCAACTGTTTTTATGAAAAGTGAGTAGTCATAGTGACTTTGAGTGAACCACATCCGTATGAGAGCATCTATTAACTTCTTGTTCCATTGCCTGGAGCCTGTTTTAGCCTATATAATGATTTATGAAGTTTGCACACCTTATTCTCCCCCTGTCTGGCAAAACTCTCAGGAATGTACATATAGACTTCTTACAACAGATCACCATTTAGAAATGCATTATACACATCAATTTGGTATATAAACCAACGATTAGATGCAACAAGGGCTACTAAGGACTCGATAGTAACCATTTTTGCAACTGGAGAAAAAGTCTCTGAGTAGTCTAAATCAGCCTTTTGGCTATAGCGCTTAGCCACAAGTCTAGCCTTATACCTTTCAACTTCACCTGAAGTTTTAAACTTTACTTTATACACCCCCTTACACCAATAGGTGTCTTTTTAGCTAGGAGGTCAACTATGGACCGTGTGTTTGTTTCCTCCAAAGTAGCAATCTCTAGTTTCATGGCATTGATCTAGGCTGGATCTTGAGAATTCTGATGAAATGATGACGGTTCTGAGATAAAGGAGTAGACAAACAAGCCTTGTTGATAAGGTCAAGTGAGGTAAGAGTAAGTAACATAGGAGGACATGGGATAAGAACAAGAAGAAGTGGAGGAAGTAGTGGCAAAGTCATTCATTCATATAAGAAGATGTTTAACTTTGATTGACCTTCTAGGTGCAACAGGTTCTTGAGTAGGTGGTAGGGAGTTGAGACTAGGAAAAACTAAAGGAGGTACAGGAGAGGGAGGATCAGAGATAGTCTCCCCTGGATAGGATTGGCAATAGGAGGCTAATTTGAGTGGTGTTTAGTAGGGGTATCTGAGTGAGATAATTCAAGGATGGGAAATAAGGATGTATCAAGGGATTTTGCATCCAAGAAAGGAAAGACAGACTCCCTAAACACTACATTCCTGCTTGTAAAGAATGACTTAGAGTGAAGATAATAAAGTTTATAGCCCTTTTAAGTTAAGGAGTAACCCATAAACACACTAGATATAGCTCTGGTTGAGAATTTATCTGTAGTTTTGGCGTTAGATGCATAACTCAAGCTCCCAAAGACTCTAAGATGAGTGAGAAATGTTGGATGTTGGTACAGAAGTTCAAAGGAGATCTAAAGTTTAAAGTTTTGGATGGAGTTTTATTGATGATATAGACTGCAGCGGTGACACATTCACCCCAAAATCTCAATGGAATAGCAGCCTGTTGCCTCCCAGCACACGTAAGTGCATGTGGTCAAAACAAGTAATATAGTGGCCTTATTTTAAAAATCGGATTATCGAACCCAAGGGATTTTATATAAATTGTTTAATATTCCAAGTTATAATGCTTAAAAGGAGATAAAGAATTTATTTATGAAATTATGTACGAAAATAACTACACTCAAAACTAAATTAGTAAATACTGAAAATAAAATGAGATCTTCTTTTTTCTTGTATGTTATATATCCAAATATTACGAGATTCCGAGATTGTAACTCAATGATGCTGTATTAATCTTAAAGTTAATACTTATGTTTGGATAGTGGATTATTGATTCACAGGGCTGAAATTACCAAATCGGGGTTGCACACCTCCGTTTGCCTATTCCTATTGTTTGCCTAACTACATCGTTGAGCGAGGATAAACAATACAATAGAAACGTATTAATAATATCTTCCTATACATTAAATCAAGCTTGGTGTAAAGGTAGTTCTCACCAGTCTCCAATACACAAATCAATCTCATATTTTAATTGAACAAGCTCCTTACATTATTAGGTTCTTAAGCATTCCAACATCTTTCGAATTCACAATGCTAAACATATTCATTTCCATAGGTGATCAAGCTAAGAAATGTAGATTTAAATAATATAAGAACAATCATAAATACCTATGCATAAGCATTAAAAACTCAAAGATTAACACATTGTCTATGGCTACAATCCCAGAAAATGGAAAGATTAGCCACTCATGCTAATCATAAATACAAATATTACAAAAAACTATAAGAAAATGATGAAATGAAGATAAAAACTGACCAAGAGTGATTTTCTACAGTGCCCAGCCGCCTCACAAGCTTCAGCAAAACTTAGAAAAAAGGATGATTGGGGTTGTAAGTTTTTCACGACTTATATAACCCACAAAATCTGACTTTTTACGCGTTTTCCCCTAAGTCCGCGACGCGCTTTAGTATTATATTAATAAAATTTGGCGTACAATGTTGACTGGACCAAAAAGTCACTCATTTCACACTAGTGCGCGATGCGCACTAGTGTATTTTGAGTTACTTTTTCCACCTACTGCTTTGACAACAGATTTCCCAGTGAATTAACACTGGTCCGCGACGCGCCTTGGTCGCAGACCAAGTGTTTGAAATTTTTCTTCCTTGTTTTCTTGCGCGGGTTGTCTTGTTTTGCTTCAGATTTCATTTCGAAATCTTAAAATCTGATAAAATCAATAAAAACACAAACCGAAGCGTAATATATCCTGTGTTAACAAAATATACATAATCTTATTAACATACCTAAAATTCTACGAATTTACCCTCGAACTTAACTTTATTCGTGAGACTTTTGCTTATTTAGGCGTATAAATACGCCTAAGATCACCACCCCACACTTAAAGTTTTTGTTCGTCCTCGGACAAATCAAGACACATGCATGCAGACACCTAAATAGTATGTACAATAAACTCTATATGCACAACCTTTTTCAACCCAACATGAACATTTTTCAAGCTTCCTAGCAACATCAACTTTAATAAATACTTTAATGAATAAATGCGGGCGCATGCAGAATTATCGTTATAGTTTTACCTAGTTATCGCCCTAAGATGATCATGTGCCATCACTAGAAAAATTACCCATGCACTCGATTAAATTCTTTAGAAGAAGATTTTATTTGGGTACACAATCAACTCTCCCTCTCACAAAAGAAATCTTATGTTGCTTCTAACTATTATAGACTTGCCCTTAATGTTTAAGTTTTTCATAGTTAGAATTTTTCATTCAAAGGATCACTTAGGTCTTTTATTTGGTTGTAATGGAGGCTTAAGGCTGGTGGGATAATATTCTAGATGTGGCTGTCATGGTTCATTTCCCGAGCGTTTAAGGCTTACACTACCCTGTTTTTCACTTTTTTTTGCCCTTTTAATCTTTTTTCAGCATCCTTTATTTGTTTCCACAATTTATATACTCAAAATTATCAACAAATATTAACAAACACCTTATTTTTCTATTTTCTAATTTCTGCTCTTTTTTTTTGAATAGTACCCCCAAATCATAAATTTTTACTGTTTAGGTTCCATTTCAGCTGCTAATCCTCCGACTTTTCATGCTAAAGCGCTCAAGATTTAGGATCAAATGTTGTTAAAAGTCAACGAAAGGATTCGGCTTGAAATGTGGCTATCCAAAGAAAAAGTCTAAAGCTCAACGGGGTTAACTAGGATGTTTTAATAAGTTGGATAAAAAAGTCCAAGTTCTTTAAGTTACCAAAAAAATGCCTAGTTCCTTTCCCTTAAAATTCAATATCTACTAAATTAATTTAACATACCAGACAAGTTAGTAATCAGCTATAGCAACATACACTAACAATTCAACTCACATTCACATGACACATTTTCACCGTAAGGAAACACTAGATTCACTATCACTTATTTCTCATTAATTCAAAATTAAACAGCTATTCATCAGTACAAATTTCAAGTTTAAGCTACTAAAAACTCAAGAATTTATGTCATCTTAGTTTTCATGGTTTCTTATATAAGGAATATTTTTACATACTACCGACACTCAAAAATGAGACTCTATTTGACACATACCCTTAGGACGATCGTCATCCATCCGTCATAGGTAATGTCACTCAACTATGACCTACAACAGTAATAATTATACTAAAATGCATTAACAACAAATATTCATGATAATTTAAAACATACTAGTAATCACATAAACAAAGAAAATAAGAAAGTTGTCCACAAAAAGAAAATCATAATCATGTCAAAATAAAACAACTGCAGTAGCAAAAATAATAGCATATATCAAGGTCATACAGTACCCATCAACAAGTATCATAAATACCCCCACCCCAAACTTAAACAATAGCACTGTCCCCAGTGCTAACCAATAAGAACCTGTGGAACGGGGTGTAACCGCTCAATCCTCTTTTGCCGAACTATCATTAGCATCCTCCGCTTCGTCATCCTCCATATCGCTGTTGTTCGAATCTAGGTCGGAGGGAATGTCATCATCAAGTGGCTCCACGAACTGAGGTCCAATGCCCAATATCGCCCGGGCATGGTCATTTAGGGGATACTGGATCTCCACGTCAGCAATCTCCTCGGGTGTGATAGGGCGGCCATACGCCCGCATCATCAGTGATTGCATCCCGAACATGTGTGCCATGACCAGTTCATCTCTGTGGGCACGCTCGGCTGTGGTGAGAGTAGGTGGTGCTCTAGGCTCCGGTCCCTGAATAGCGCTGACGATGCAAGGAGAGGCCTCGATGTGTAGGCAGTAGTCAAAAGAGTCTGTGGGCACACCTACACGTAGACACATCTCAGTAATAAGACCGCCAAAAATGTACCTGCGGCCTTTGTGTGCCCATGCCTTCCGTATGGCCGACTTTAGTATCAACCCGAAATTAAGCTCCATGCCCGTCATTAGTGCGTATACGAGGCAAACCCGATCCCTGGTGACCTCGGAGATATGTTGTCCCGGAAAGAGTCCATGTGTCACGATCTTTAGCCAGACATGGGCCTGTTTGTTCAGCTTTCCTGGAAGCCTCTGTATGCGTGCCTATCCCAACGGGCTGTCGACTGAGGGCCCGAGAGTGTGTGCCAGATGTCCTGGTAAGGAGCGTGTTGTATTAAGGCGTCAAATGCATCTGAGATCTCTGAGGGTGTCCCGATGATCTCATTAATGATCAAGGGGTTGAAATCAACGGTCACACCTTGCACCTTAACTTGTCGAGTGCGTGCCTCCTTGCTCATATTTGCGTAAAACTCCCGGACAATGCTCAAATTGCAGGGCCATGGCTGCTCGAACAGGAAGTGCAGCTGGTATGCGAGGCACCTCTCATATATGGCTGGGTATGCTTGGTTGAGCGCCTCCGCATCTATCGGGAAGTCCGGAAAGTACTTGGACTCAGGATGGCTTTTGTACCACTTGAGACCAACTCTTTCTACAGCCTTCTCCCCGTATGTCATTTGCCTCTTTTTGTGTTTGGGGCCCTTTGGGACTTCGGGATGTCCCGGGCCCTTCTCCTACTGGGTGCAGCTGCAGCTCTGTTGGACTGACCTGATTGCCTTTCTCGAGATGACATAGGGACCAATAAAATCAAATTGACCTCATCAGTGGGTAGAAGATGTAGGATAGACAGCTTTATGTTAATAAAAACCGACCACCCCACACTTAGATTGAACGTAGTAGGTGAGAGGGTACTCAGACTTCCCAACTCACGTCACCCCAGTAATTAAAATTTTGGCAGCATAACAGCATATAACAGTGCAACAGTACAGCAAGCATAGCCAAGACTATCCACGTTTAATTTAATAACCACTCTAAACTGTTAAACAATACTCATTACCAACATCTAGTTGCCCTATTTCAACAAGTAGGCATGGTAAAAAGACGTAAAGATAAAGCAGTAGAAGAGAGGAGCTAAAAGATACCCATTGTGTACCCTTTAAACAGAACACAACCCTATTTCCTCATTTGTAGGAGTGAACCTGGCCCTACTGACTAAAAATTAACAGCTCACACATAGTAATACAGGGGAATGGAACAATGGATAACATATGAACAGTACTCAGGTCTATCCACTCATTTTCAGCATTAAAATGGTCCCCAAAACTCCTAGTTTCCTCATGTTTAGATGGGAATGCAGGTGAAAATAGGTATAACAATTATAGAAATCACACACCCCATTTTACTTGCAGCCCCCTTCCAACACATTCAATCATGAGGCTCACAGATGCAAAACAAGACATTTCAATCAATTGGAACTTAATGGCATGTGGTGTAGACCCCACACTTAATTGTAAAACTGTAAAGAAGTAGGTACTCAGACTTCCCTACTTAATGTATTTCACCAATTCAAAATTTTCACAGCAGAACAACATAATAATTAACACCAACAGTCCATTTGTTGTCCAGTTTATTATCATTGCAACAGAAAACACGCCCAATTTACCAAGGTACAGCAAGTAAGCAGCCACGAGACATGCTAACATAGAAAACAATACACAGCCCCCTAAAATCCTAAAAAATTTTCATGTTAAGCTGGAAGAAGCAAAAGAGACAGATTAAAAATATTAACTCCACACTTAACTGTTAGATCCAATTAGTATTAATCAACATTAGCACATGTACAACTGAGTTCCCTAATAGCTATGCAACATTCCCAGTTTCTCCGTGTTTTCAACAGTTAAGCAGCCCCTAAACACTGTGGTTTTCTAAGGTGTGTGAGGTGGGATCAGGTGAGGGGGAGTCTAGCCTTGCAACATACATCACAAACATAACACAAGATCATCAAACAATGCAAACACAGGAATGTACCCAGCCCTCTTTATCTCATTTTGACGTTGACAGAAGCTCATAGTAGCACATTACTGGGAAAAAACCCCTTAACTCTGAAGTATTTCATGTTTAGATGCAAGTTGACATGAAGGCAATCACACAATGCAGGAAATCATGAGGTCCAGTCCCTTCCCAATCCATAACCACTACCCCGTACTTAATTTTAAGCACATTGTGAGTAACAGAGATACACATCGATATTCAGCAAGTACAAGACTTCAGTTACTCCTAAGTGCTTTCAATGCCCACCAATTCAATCTCAACCACTTGTAACAAGATTCATACAACCAAGTCATTTCCTTCAAGTTCCATGCTCAGATGAAAATAAATATGGAATTTATAGCAGGAAAAATGCATAAGGAACAATGAAACAATTCAAAACAGGTCCTAACAGTGCACAATGTGAAATCATGGCCCTTATTCCCACTGAAAACAGGGTAATTACCTACAACTCTTCTCACCCAACCAGTTCTTAGGGTATTTTTGCCCTCTCAAGTTTAAATGACTCTATAATCAACTGACAATTAGAGTATGGATGCAAACACAACATATGAGTAACAATGTGACTTGTGTAAAGTTAAATTCCTTCAAACTTTCGGCCGTTCTCACTCAACTCTTCAACAAGATTAAGCATATCTTTCCCCTAATGTTCGCATTTCAACATATCTCCAACCATAATTCAAACAAGTAGCAGCATATGAATGAGAAGAGAAAGCATGGAGTTGAGAATTCAAGATTGGAAAAATTCAACCCATGGGAATACAATTTCAACCTTAGCAATTCCCCAAACTACCCCATACTTAAATTATGGCACACTTTGACAGTAACACTCATGAACTATCCTGTTATTGAACTTAACAACACATCACAAGAAAAACACTGTAAGTACAAGATAACAATTTCTTTAATCTTTCCCATGTTCACCCAAGTTTCGACCTAGGATTTATCCAAGAAGCGATTTGAGTGAGAAAACACTTACTTGAGGTAGTGAATTGCTTGCCAATTGGGCATGCGCGTCGCGGATTGAGTGAGTGAGGTGTGAGAATTGAAGAAAATTTAAATGGCAGAAGAGAGAAATAGTTTGGGGGTCGGCTACATGAGAAGGGGATGGGGATTTATTTTGAAAGTAACTGGGTCGGGTCGGATCAACAAAAACCAAACAAAAATAACATATATGCGCGTCCTCTCGGTGTCGCGGAGGGGACGCGGAACTGTACTTCGTCAAAAAAAATTTCATTATTCTGGGCAGGGGGTACGAGTCACAGAGGGGATGCGAAAGCCCCTCTGCCTGGAATAGTAAAAAAAAGAAATTCGTTCGGAGCTTGGAAAAATCGACCCAACACCTAAACATGCTAAACTATGCTACAACAATTGATTTTGACCAAAAAAATCTAAAAAATAACCAATGACTTTCCGGGAAATTGAAATCGAAAAATACAGTTTTGACACCTATTGTGCGGCGCGGACTATTGTTTTTCTATGTAATTTATCATTTTTTGATTTTTCTGGGCGTTTAAGTCATGAAAACATTTTTATTGTTATTATATATATATATATATATATATTTATTTATTTACTGAAAATTGAAAAATAAAATAACATAGAAAAATAACACCTCATTCACGGGTTGCCTCCCGTGTAGCGCTTGATTTTCGCAGCACAAACGCATTATAAACTTACTCATCTTTGGCAAATTCAATGGCCTCCTCAACTTTTTGGTTGTGTCTTTACCGCAGTAGTGCTTGACACGTTAATCGTTTACCAAAAAAGTTTGGTTGGAGGTCTCGTCCTTTATTTCCACAGCTCCATGTGGTGTTACGGATACCACCACGTAGGGTCCACTATATTTTGATCGCAGCTTACCTGGGAACAATTTCAAACGAGAGTTAAAGAGAAGTGCATGTTGGCCCGGTTCAAAAGTGCATTTGATTATATGTCGATCATGCCACCGCTTGGTCTTTTATTTGTAGAGTTTGGCATTCTCGTACACTTGAAGCCGGAATTCTTCTAACTCCTCCAACTACTCCAACCTCCTTCTTCCGACAAGCTCGGGATCAAGATTCAGTCTTTTGATTGCCCAATAAGCTTGGTGTTCGAGCTCTACCAGAAGATGACAAGTTTTTCCATAGACTAGCCTATATGGTGACGTACCAAATGGTGTTTTGTAGGCAGTTCGATATGCCCACAATGCTTCATCTAACTTGGTAGCCAAATCCTTCCGAGTAGCAGTCACCATTTTCTACAGGATTTGCTTCACCTCCTGATTTGATACTTCCACTTGACCATTTTTTGAGGATGGTAAGTTGTAGCGACCTTGTGCCTTACCTCATACTTTGCAAGAAGGTTCTTCACTGTTTGGTTGATGAAATGTGTACCACCATCACTAATGATGGCTCTTGGAGTACCAAAACGAGTGAAAATGTGCTTCTTCAAGAACTTACTTACCACCTTGGAGTCATTGGTGGGTAAAGATGCTACTTCCACCCATTTGGACACATAATCGACTGCGACCAAGATGTAAGTATTACCAAAAGAGGATGGGAATGGACCCATGAAGTCCATCCCCCAAACATAAAAAATTTCTACCTCTAAAATATTATTTAATGGCATTTCATGTCTCCTAGAGATAGTACCTGTCTTTTGGCAAGATTTCACAAAATGTATAGCGTCTTTGAATAGAATTGGCCAAAAGAAACCTGATTGGAGTATCCTGTGAGCTATATGCTCACCTCCATGATGACCTCCATAACGCGAGGCATGACATCTCTCTAAGATCTTTTGCATCTCGGCCTTAGGTACAGATCTTCTTACCATTTTGTCGGCCCCTTGCTTGAATAGATAAGGCTCATCCCAAATATAAGCTTTTGCCTCATCAGCTAGCCTCTTCTTTTGTTGGTATGTAGCATTCGGAGGGAATAAACCACTCACCAAGTAGATCACTATGTCAGCGTACCATGGTAATTGTTTCGCCTCAATTGCTAACAGCTGCTTGTCTGGGAACTCTTCTCTAATCTGTGCTTGCTCACCTATGTGGGTGTCATTCTCCAAACATGACAAGTGATCTGCAACTTGATTCTCACATCCCTTTGATCTTTAATCTCAAGATCAAACTCTTGAAGCAAGAGAATCCACCTGATTAAGCGAGGCTTTGCATCTTTCTTATTAAACAAATACCTTACCGCAGCATGGTCGATGAATACTATGACATTGGTGCTCACTAAGTATGATCTGAACTTGTCAAATGCATACACTAGTGCAAGCATCTCCTTTTCCGTGATTGTGTAGTTACTTAAGGTTGCATCCAAAGTTTTACTACCATAGTAAATGGGATGAAACAACTTACCTTTATGTTGTCCAAGGACTGCACCCACAGCGGTATCGCTGGCATCACACATAAGCTCAAAAGGGCATGCGCAGTCAGGTGCGGTCAGTATTGGAGCCTCCTCCAATTTCTTTTTCAGTACCTAAAAAGCTTTCAAACAAGAATCATCAAAATAAAAGGGTATCTCTTTCTCAAGCAGGGTGCACAATGGCTTGGCGATTTAGGAAAAGCCTTTGATAAACCTGCAGTAAAATCCCGCATGTCCCAAAAAGCTTCGGACTCCTTTGACTGACATTGGTGATGGTAACTTCCCGATCGCCTCAATCTTTGGCTCTATCCACCTCCAAGCCCTATTTTGACACTTTGTGTCCCAAAACTATCCCCCTCCCCTTTACCAAGAAATGACATTTCTCCTAGTTTAAGACGAGGTTAGTTTCTTCACATCGAGCCAATACCCTTTCAAAGTTACACAAACAACTATCAAAAGAGTCACCAAATACAGAAAAATCGTCCATAAATACCTCCACAAACTCCTCCACCATGTCATGGAATATTGCCATCATGCATCTTTGGAGTGTAGCTGGTGCATTACAAAGTCTAAAAGGCATGTGTTTGAAGGCATAGGTCCTGTAAGGGCAGGTGAATGTCGTCTTTTCCTGATCCTCAGGTGCTATAGTAATCTGGTTATAACCGGAGTACCCATCCAGAAAACAATAGTACTCTTGTCCTGCCAACCTGTCAAGCATTTGGTCAATGAAAGGTACTGGATAGTGGCCTTTTCTGGTTGTATCGTTCAACTTCCTGTAGTCCATACAAATGCACCACCTATCACTGTTCTAGAGGGAATAAGCTCATTCTTGTCATTGGTAATGACCGTCATCCCACCTTTCTTTGGGACATATTGTATTGGGTTAACCCACTTGCTATTTGAAATAGGAAAAATGATCCCTACATCCAACCACTTAATCACTTCTTTCTTAACCACCTATTTCATGACCAGACACAATCGCCTCTGAGGTTGGGCCACAGGCTTGTGTCCTTCTTCCATGAAAATCCGGTGCATACACAAAGTTGGGCTGATTCCATGGATATCCGACATTTTCTACGCCATTGCTTTCTTTCTCTTCTTAAGTATTGTTACTGCTTCTTCCACTTGTTCTGCAGTCAATAAAGCAGAAATGATCACAGGTAAAGTTTCATTCTTTTCAAGAAGAACATACCTTAAGTGTGATGGCAACGGTTTCAACTCTAGCTTCAGAGGTTCTTCAATTGAGGGTTTAGGAGGAGGTCCTAACACCCTATACAGTGGTGTAGCTCCCTTTTTGAACATGTTGACATGTTTGTTTGGCACATTTTCTATCTTCAGGGCCTCCCTATAATCCATTAGTCCTTGATTCAACAACATTCGAGCTAACGGGTCTTGTACCTCAATTTGATTCATGGTGGCAGCTGTGTCAATCACTGTTATAGCTGCCAAGTCCTCATAAGCATCTGGTAATTTCATTGCTTTGTACACATCAAAGACCTCAACTTTGTCATGTGCTCTCATGGTGAGCCTTCCTACCGCCACATCAATGAGTGCACCTCCGGTAGCCAAGAATAGACGACCTAGCATAAAAGGAACCTCAAGGTCCGGTTCAAAATCTAGAATGACAAAGTCTACGAGAAAAATGAGAGATCTGACTTGGACCAAGACATCCTCTATTACTCCATCCAGTCTTGCCACCGATAGGCCTGCCAATTGCAATACTATGGTAGTGTGCTTCGGTTTTCCAAGCCCCAATTTCAGGAATAACGAGCTAGGCATGAGGTTGATACTTGCTCCTAGATCACATAATCCTTTGGCATTTTAAGCAGCTCGCGATGGTTACCTGGACTGTGAAACTCCCAGGATCCTTCAATTTGGTAGGCAATCGTGCTTTGTTCAAGATCCGTGAATACATGCTTCCGTGAGTGCCACTGTTTCATATTCTCCCAATTTATTCTTGTTTGTGACAATATCTTTCACGTACTTAGCATACTTCGAGATACCTTGCAAAACATCAATAAGGAGTAAATTTATTTGTACTTGTTTAAGAAGCCCAATAAACTTTTGGAAGCACTTATCCTCTTTCTTCTTTTTGAATTTGGAAATGGAGGTGGCTTGGGCAATGGAATTTCCTCGTTATTGGATGAGCTGGGAATTGGAGGTTCCTCATTGTAAGCACCACTTGGTTCAGCAACATTTTTCTTCTTAGACACCTATTCTGTCAATGGCCTCCCACTTCTCATGCTTATGGCTGAACTTACTTTGGATTTGGGTCCATATCTCCCGGCAAGCTTCCTTGGGGTCTTGAATTTATAGATCTTGCTAATTTCCTAAATTGCTTTTTCAAATTTTGAAGATTTTTTTTATGCCTTTGGATTTCTTCTTCTTGGCATTTTTGGTTTGCCAAAATTTTCCTTAGAACTTCACTATCCGATATGTTGTTCGGATTGGCCTGCTTCATCGGTTGGTGCATTTGTAGATCCTAATATGGTTGGCTTCCTTGTGGATGTTGTTGTTGAGATTGTCCTTTATATTGTTGGTTACCACCCCAGGAGAAGTTAGGATGATTCCTCCATTTTGGATTGTAGGAATTCCCAAAGCCTTGATATCCACCTCTATTTGCATTTCCTACAAAAGTTACTACCTCCGAATTTGAACTGCAAAATTCAGCAGTGCGATCTCCTCCTCGACAAATATCGTACCCATTATTTTGATGTTGTTGTACTACATTTACCGGTGCGGAATTTCGACCCCATGCTGGATTTTTTTGTTGTTGACCCAATGACAAGTTGTTGAATTGGGTAGTCATTATGTTTTGCATAACAAAAATTTGTGCTTACAAAGCAGTGATGGCGTCAATTTCTAACATTCCAGCTTGCTTATGAACTGCGGGTCAACTTGATCCTCCATTCCACTTATGATTTTCTTGAGCTATACGATTGAGAAGTGTATACAACTCATCGTATGTCTTTTCCAAAGCTTGTCCTCCTGCAGCAGAATCAAGAAGAATCTTTGTGTTTGATTCCAACCTTTCAATGAAGGTATGGACCAACACTTCGTTAGATTGACAATGATATGGACAACTAATAAGTAAAGTTTTAAACTTATCCCATGCTTGATATAAGTTCTCCTCCGGCCTTTGCTTAAAACTTAAGATCTCACTTCTTAATTTGGCCGTCTTACCGGATGGAAATAACCGAATAAGAAATTTTCTAGCAAGATCATCCCACGAAGTAATAGAGTTTGGTGGTTCTATTTGCAACCACCTCCTTGCTTCCCCCAACAATGAGAAGGGAAATAAGGTCATCCTCACACAATCTCAATTTAAGCCTGTAGGAATGAAAGTGTCTGCGATTTCTAAAAAGTTTTGAAGATGCACCTGTGGATCTTCATGTGGCAGTCAGGTAAACTGCCAGTTGAGTGTAGCAATTGAACCATATTTTGTTTAAGCTCCCAGCGACCACCAGGTTCCGACTTTTCGAAACAACTAGTGACATTGGTGGTTCTAGAAATCGCTACATCTCTCACTGTCCTAGGCACGGGTAGTGCAAGTAGATTTTATTCCGACATTTCTTCTTCGACAGGATCAACTTTTCCCAAGTCTCCATTATATTTTCCTACTCAATGATTTCAATTGGCGTAGTTTGAAACAAAATATCTCCTATTCTCTTAGATTGATGAAAGTATGTATCTTGCTCCTCTAGTTTAGAACTAAATTTTATGCACAATCAACACAACTAAGATCAAATGTAGTGAACATTACCAAACAAAACAACTCAGAAAATTACTCAATTTATACTTTAAATCCCCAGCAACGGCGCCAAAAACTTGTCGCCTCCTAGAACATGCAAGTGCACATAGTCAAAATAAGTAATATAATGGCCTTATTTGAAGGACCAAATTATCGAACCCAAGGGATTTAATATAAATTGTTTAATATTCCAAGTTATAATGCTTAAAAGGAGATAAATAATTTATTTATGAAATTATGAACGAAAATAACTACACTTAAAACTAAACTAGTAAATACTGAAAATAAAATGATTCACAGGGTCTTCTGTCATGACCCAACCCAGGGGTCGTGATTAGTGCCGATTGGGCACTCAAACAATACCAAACCAGATTTACCATAATATTAACTAAGGAATTTATCGAAATTTCGGCAGAGTTTCCTTTGTTTTACTAACTACCGAAATCCTGCAAACAGAGCCCCCAGCATAACAAACATCCATATAAATATATATATACATGTGCGGGCCGACAAGGTCACCGCTGTGGTAGAACCGCCCAACAAGAGTGATACGTACACAAACAAGTCACACATAGTATCCCATACCCACATGTAACCACAGACCTCTATACATGCCAACAGAATCGTAAGACGGGACAGGGCCCCGGCCATACCCTGGAATATACAGAAATAGTAAGTACAGAAAATAAAGAAACATGTGAATACCAACAAATGGCTCCGGAGGCAAAGGAGCACTTCAACAGTACGTTAGAGAGCCATCCTTGAAATTACCAAATCGGGGTTGCACACCTCTGTTTGCCTATTCCTATTGTTTGCCTAACTATATCGTTGAGTGGGGACAAACAATACGATAGAAACGCATTAATAATATCTTCCTATACATTAAATCAAGCTTGGTGTAAAGGTAGTTGTCACAAGTCTCCAATACACAAATCAATCTCATATTTTAATTGAACAAGCTCCTTATATTATTATGTTCTTAAGCATTCCAACATCTTTTGAATTCACAATGCTAAACACATTCATTTCCATAGGTGATCAAGCTAAGAAATGTAGATTTAAATAATATAAGAACAATCATAAATACTCATTAATAAGCATTAAAAACTCAAAGATTAACACATTGTCTATGGCTACAATCCTAGAAAATGGAACGATTAGCCACTCATGCTAATCATAAATACAAATATTACAAAGAACTATAAGAAAATGATAAAATGAAGATAAAAACTGACCAAGAGTGATTTTCTACAGTGCCCAGCCGCCTCACAAGCTTCAGCAAAACTTAGAACAAAGGATGATTGGGGTTGTAGGTTTTTCACGACTTATATAGCCTATAAAATCTGAATTTTTAAGCGTTTTCCCTTAAGTTTGAGACGCGCTTTAGTATTATATTAATAAAATTTGACGTACAATGTTAACTAGACCAAAAAGTCACTCATTTCACACTAGTGCGCGATGCGCACTAGTGTATTTTGAGTTACTTTTTCCACCTACTGCGTTGACAACAGATTTCTCAGTGAATTAACACTGGTCCATGACGCACCTTGGTCGCAGACCAAGTGTTCGAAATTTTTCTTTCTTGTTTTCTTGCGCAGGTTATCTTGTTTTGCTCCGGGTCTCATTCCGAAATCTTAAAATCTGATAAAATCAATAAAAACACAAACCCAAATCATAATTTATCCAGTGTTAACAAAATACACAAAATCTTATTAAAATCCCTAAATCTCTACGGATTTACCCTCGAACTTAACTTTATTTATGAGACTTTTGTTTATATAGGCATATAAATACGCCTAAAATCACAGCCTAGAATCTGAAACAAAGAATAGTTTTGTGCTTCCTTTCTACCACTCCATTTTGTTGGAGAGTATACACACATGAAGTTTGATGTAAAAAATCCAAAGTTGTCAAAAGAGATTGAAACTCATTACTGAAGAATTCACAATTATTATATGTTCTAAGGATTTTAACAGAAGCAGAAGAGAATTTTTTACCCTTGCAAGGAAATTTATTAAGACCACAATGACCTCAGACTTTGAATGTATAAGAAATAGCCAAGTGAATCTAGTACAATCATCTACTATTGTGACAAAAAATCTTCTATTGTTGTGAGTAGGAACTTTGTAAGGGCCCCAGGTATCACAGTGTAGTAACTCAAAAGCAAACTTAGAACTAGAACTACTAACAGGAAAAAGGGAGTTTAGTATGTTTTTCTAGAGGACAAACAATGCACTTATGATCTTCATATGTCAATTGTCTAAGAGATTCATGTCTTTTGATAATCTCTAGAAGAGCATGGCCCAACCTTCTATGTCAGAGAGTGCTAGATGCAAAGACTTGTTTAGCTGTGTTAGCAAACTTGTTTACTGTATATTGAGATGCTTGATTAGCTATGTTCCCTTTTAGAATGTATAATCCATGTTCTTCTTTATCAATTTCCTTCACCATGCCAGTGTAGATATCCTAAAATATACAGAAATGAGGAAAAAAATCGTTGAATATTGTAATTCCTTGGTTAGTTTTGAGACAGACAACAGATTACACTTCAAATTTGGGAGAAATAAGACATTAGATATAAGTTAATTTGTTAGGACATGTGACTTGTCACTATGAGTAACCTGTGTTTCACTACCTGTAGGTAGATGAACAAAATTCTTCTCATGATCTGGGACCTTTGGTAATTATGTAACAGCTTAGAACTAGACATTATATGGTTAGTTACACCTGATTCTACTATCCACTTAGAGTGAGTAGTGTTAGTGTTTAGGTAAGTCATGGTACCTACATTGGCTGCTGGAGTGGGACCATTTCCTTCACTACCGTTATTTAGCATTTGAAGAATTTGTTGATATTGTTCCCGAGTGAAATAGAGGGGTAGCTGAGATTTAGTGGCCTGATGATGTTGAGTTGGATTGTCATAGCTACTGACATAGTTCCTTTCCTAACCATTTTCTACATAGCTGCTTGTCAGATTTGCATATTGACCTATTGCTTTCTTTCTAGACTTAGGCCAGTTTGGAGGATATCCAATTAGCTTATAGCAATTCTCCTTTGTATGGCCATTGTAATCACAATATTCACACATTATTGATCCCTTTTTTTAAGTTCTGAAATTGTTTGTTGATGTTACTTTATCATTGTAGTTACCATTAGAACCTGAGCTTCCTCTGGAACCATTACTCCCTAAGAGCACATTTTCCTTGTTGTAACTAGATTGAGTCCTAATGAGCACTTCTTTGCCCTTGTACTTGGAGCTAGATCCACCTTTATGACTAAAAATATTGCAACCTCTAATGACTCATTGACCACAGATGAGGGATTAGCTAGAGATCTCTGACTTTCATGGTCTATAACCATAGAGTATACCTTGTTTAGTGTAGGAACTGGAGACATCACGAGAATTTGACTCCTACATTGAGCATATGTCTTATTCAATCCCATAAAAAATTGTAGAAGTCTTTGATATCCATGGTGTTGTGCATAGTTCCTTAACTCAGGACAACTACAACTTGGACAAGGCATAAGTGCATTACACTACAAGAAAATATGTCTTTAACGAGGGAAAATTTCGTCGCTAAAAGTATAAATTCGGTCGTTATTAGTCAATAACGATCGGTAAAAATCTGATCGTTAAAAGCTCTGTCATTAAAAGTTTAGCGATCGGATTAAATCTGGTCGTTAAAAAGCTTTAACAACGACAAAAAATCGGTCATTATATCTGTTTTCAGCAACCAAATGTTTTCTTCACTAATTGATGATATTCTAGTTATTAAAAAAAATATAGGCAAGCCAGGTGCACTTCAGGGGAAGGGCCCGACCACAAGGATCTATTGCACGTAGCATTACCTTGCATTTTCTGCCTAATGATGTTACCAAGGTTTGAACCTGTGACCTTCTGGTCACATGACAACAACTTTACCAATTAATCCAAAGCTCCCTTCAATTCTAGTTATTAAAACTTTAATTATAACCACAAATTAGATCAACAAAAGTGCATATACACACACACACATACAAATACGTGCACATATGAAAACATGCAAATTGATTATATTCATATTAAATTTCATAGTAACTATAAAGAATGATATTGCGTAACGTTACAAATATATAGACATACAAATTGTATGATATTATATTTTTAACTCTTAGTAAAAGAAAAACTAGAATATATTTTCTTAAATATGAAATGCATTCTTTCTGTGCTTCAAAAATTTTCCATTGTTTATACTTATTTACGCTTTCTCTGTGGATGAATTCTTCACACTGCATGATCTGTCAAAAGATAGCTATAAAAACTTCATGCAAGGTTATTAATAATACTCCTAATAACTATTATCTTCTTTTTTTAATGCAAAATCAAAGATTAACTACAATAAAATATAAACTTTGTTTCTGTTCTCACAATCAAATAAAAATAAGTTTGTGGTTTCTAGTTCTAGACATGTGTTTGTTTTGTATTTTGCACCTTAAGTTATTGACTTTTTGTACATTGATTCATGGATAAAACCTCCAACTTCTTTTAGTTTCATTTTTATACTAGTAGTATTCACCTAATATAAATAATTTAATATCATTAAAATATTATGAGATACAAATCAAATATATTATCTTAAATTTTAAATAATAAAAAAATCACGATCTCTTAATTAATTTAACAATTGACTATATGTCATGTAAAACGTTTTAAATTGTCTGTTTCTAAAATTTCACTTTATATCATTATGAGATACAAATCAAATATATTATCTTAAATTTTAAATAATAAAAAAATCACGATCTCTTAATTAATTTAACA